>JADRCD010199983.1:24844-39392 GCA_019843815.1 Montemys delectorum
TCTCTCTCTCTCTCTCTCTCTCTCTCTCTCTCTCTCTCTCTCTCTCTTTCTCTCTGAGATCTGCTTTGCTCCAAGTTAGACAACTGAGAGCAGCGCAAGGTTGTAAGCGTGAGCCAGACTGTCCTGGGTGTTGTTTTGGGGCTCAGTGATTCCATTTACTGAATCTAACTCCTCCAACCTGAAATAGGGGAATATCGCTCTTAGAAGGAACTCACCTACATCCTTCTTCTGGATTATGGGCATGCTATGCTATCCTTTAAAATCAATAAAAAAGACACTGATGAAACCTGGAAACTATGTCGCCAGGACTAAATGTTAGCCAACCCTCCTTTTTCTTAAACTTGAAGAGAACTGAAGCCAGAGCCAGTTTTACAGCCCTGTGGCCAGATCCAAAGCAGGGGACCTGCCTTCCTGGTTGCAAATGAGCATTTCAAAGCAGGAGGGATTAAAGGACAGCCACAAGGCAGGCACACTGCCATCACCCTGAGCTTCCCAGAGTGAAAAACTTCTGTTAGCCTCAGAGTACCAACATAGCAGTCCTCACCATGGTTAACTGAGAAAATGGGCTAGCAAGGAGTTTAGGAACATATACCATCTGTTTATCTGGTGTGTATTCTGCTAGCTCAAGGACTCTGTTGTTTAGGGGCTTGGGTTTGTTGTTGTTGTTGTTGTTGTTGTTGTTGTTGTTTTGATATTGTTTTGTTTTTCAATGTGTAAGTATGGCACTAGTGTCCAGCTCTGTGCCCACACAGGGGTGTTAGGCATGTCTCTAGCCTCCAAGAGCTGAAACCCATGGAGACACATGTAGGCTTCTAC
This sequence comes from Montemys delectorum, assembly GCA_019843815.1. NCBI lineage: Eukaryota > Metazoa > Chordata > Mammalia > Rodentia > Muridae > Montemys > Montemys delectorum. The sequence continues at coordinate 25,661 of JADRCD010199983.1, forward strand.
CCATCTCCATAGCAATATTTTATTATGAACACGTTTATGTGAGAGTGCTGGGACCCTACTGACCAGAAGCTCTCCATGCTAAGAACAAAAACCTAATAAAAGGACTGCCCAGGTATGAGGCATTCCAGACATAGTTAGGGTCCCATAGAGAAGATTTTAAATGGATTTGGTCAGTCAAAAGAAGCTCTTTCACGTGCTCTTACTGGGGAACTTGGCGTGCAGACTATACTTAATTGAGAGGCTTTGCTGGCCAAAGTGTACTGGCCCGGAGCCCAATCACAGGACCCTTTGGAATAATTAGGAAAGCCATTAGTTTTCGTGCCTAATCCCAAGCTACCTTGTCTGAATCTCTCTGCTTCTTGGTATAGATCAGTAGCACAGGACAGGGAGGGCCACACCCCCCTTTTCAGCTCCAGACCATAAGGCAGACTCCTACAAATGAAGATAGTCTGTACTGGCTGGTTTTGTGTCAACTTGACACAGGCTGGAGTTACCACAGAAAAAGGAACTTCAGTTGGGGAAATGCCTCCATGAGATCCAGCCATAAGGCAATTTCTCAATTAGTGATCAAGCTGGGAGGACCTCTTGTGGATGGGACCATCTCTGGGCTGGAAGTCTTGGGTTCTATAAGAGAGCAGGCTGAGCAAGCCAGGGGAAGCAAACTAGTAAGGAACATCCCTCTATGGCCTCTGCAACAGCTCCTGCTTCCTGACCTGCTTGAGTTCCAGTCCTGACTTCCTTTTGAGATGAACAGCAGTTTGAAAGTATAATATAAGCTGAATGAGCCCTTTCCTCTCCAACTTGCTTCTTGGTCATGCTGTATGTGTAGGGATAGAAACCTTGACTAAGACATAGTCCTTTTCTTTTTTAAAACACTTTATAGGTTTCATTAACTATAAACATCAATCTGACTATAGGGTTTTTTTTTTTCTTTTTTAACTGTGGCAATAACTCTCCCTCATTAAAAAAAAAAAAAAAAAGAGTAAAGAAAAAAAATGAAACTTCAGCAATTATAACTCATTTAAATTTATTATTTTTCCTTAAGTTTCTTTACTTCTTTTTTGTTGTTTATTTATTCATTTGTGTCTGTGAATGTAGGCATGTTAGTATTAATGCAAATGCCCATGTATCTGATGCCCAGAAGAGGGTATCATGGCCCCCGGAACTGGAGTTGGGGATGATTGTGAGCCACACTGTGGCCCCTGGGCATGAAACTCTGCTCTTCTGGAAAAACAGCCAATGCTCTTAACTATTGAGCCATCTTTCCAGCCCTTCCTTACTTCCCCTTAATGTCTTGTTACACACTCAATTTGTATTTTGCTATTTCTGGAGTGTCTAACCAAATGCAGTAGCCAGCTGTCTTAAGTACACTCAGACATCATTTCTCCCCTTAAAGACTTTCTCTGTATTTTTATTTTTTAAAGAAAACAACCAAAGAGAGAACAAAACCAACAGAACAAAAATCTCTGAAAGCATTTGTTTTTCCTTTCTTATAAATAAGAGCAGACCTGGATAAACTAGTCCCTATCCTCTGTCACAGGCTGGCTTTCACATTTCCATCTTGCCATATTGGTTGATTCAGGGGAAATATTTTAGGAGATAGCTTGAAAGAAACATAGGAGTCGGTTTGTTAAATAAAAATGAACATATGTCTCAGTAGGCAATCAGTTCTAGCAAAATTTTCAGTGCTAAGGATGGCAACACACTTCTTTTAATATTTTATTTTATTTTATTTTATTTTATTTTATTTTATTTTATTTTATTTTATTTTTTGAGACAGGGTTTCTCTGTATAGCTCTGGCTGTCCTGGAACTCACTCTGTAGACCAGGCTGGCCTCGAACTCAGAAATCTGCCTGCCTCTGCCTCCCAAGTGCTGGGATTAAAGGCATGCGCCAACTCCACCCCCCACCCCACCCCCAAGCAACACATTTTTTAAAAAGACCCTGGGGGGATTTCCTTTCTTTTCATTGTTTATTGTTTTGGTTTCACTTTTGACTGTATTTTTGTTAGCTGTTTCAAAACTCTTCAGGAGTCTCCACTTTGCTGGGTAGCACAAAATAGATTCTCATCAATTAATAAGATCTCCCTGTCTTCTGGATTTCGGCATTTTTCCTGTTTAAACAAAGTTCCACCGCCATGAACTTTAGACCTGTCTAAGACTTGCATCGAAAAGTCCCCAAACATTTAAATGAGAGATGATTGTTAAAGTTTCTCTCTATCTCCCTCCCCCATCTCCTCTCTCTGTCTTCTTTTCTTTTTTCTTTCTCTCTTTCTCTCTCTCTCTCTCTCTCTCTCTCTCTCTCTCTCTCTCTCTCTCCCTTTCTTTCTTTAACAAGGGAGAGTTGTTGTGATAATAAAAAGAGAAAGAGCTATTAAGACATGTTCTGGAAGGGTGGGGGGAAGGGTTGCCTCAGAGGACCCATACTGAGGCACCCCGTCTCCCTCAGAGACCAGGCACAGGATGAGATAGTATAGAATAGAGTTTATTTAAGGCATGAGAAAGGGAATCGAGAGAGTAGTAGAGGCAGAGAAAGGCAGAGAGAAGAAAAGAGTAGAGAAGTAGAGGTCTGCCGTGGCCACATGGAGAGAGGGTAGAAGAGAATGGGGAGAAGGGGGGGGGGGGGGAAGGAGGCAAGAGAGAGGCAAAAGAGAGGCAAGAGAGTAAGAGAGTAAGAGAGCAAGAGAGTAAGAGAGCAAGAGAGTAAGAGAGGGAAGAGAGGCCAAGCAGCCCCTTTTATATTAGACCAGGTCTACCTGGCTGTTGCCAGGTATCTGTGATGGTGGAGTCCAGACAGAATACCAACAAGAGTTACTGCCATAGTCAAAAAAGAAAAGGATCAACGGAAAGCACACGTTTATCTAAAGAGAAAGCAAAGTGAAAAATTACCTGGATGTTTTTCAAATAAAGCTTAATGTTTTCTATGAACAATTATACATTTCTTCTAAGTAATCTATTTAGTCTGAAGCAGGTGATGAAATGTATTTATTTCCCTCCAACCAATGAGTACAGTTTGGATGGGGGCATTCAGAATCTGTCATGGGGAACCTCAGCTGACAGGTAGTGACTGTGAGGCCTATTGTAGCTGCTATTACTGCTGCAGGTGGAGTTCCTAACCTTTCCACCCATGTAGCCCCAGCTAGGACACAGAGAGCACAAGGGAAGAACAAAGATTCTGAGAAGCCTGGTGAAGACGCGGGCTTTGGTCTTTCTGAATAACTCAATAAAACACAACGAAAAAGGAGCTCCTTTCCGATAGACTTCCTTCACACCCACACACTTGAACCTGTCATGGCCCAACTAGTTCCCACACTCTTTGCCCCACCTTGCTGCACCTGCAAAACGACACCTTAAGTCACACACGGGTCACAAAAAACTATACATCATCAGGGACACTGAAGATGAGCTTTGTTGACCAAGTTTATAATGCCTGCATGAATTGATTTTTCAGCTGGTTGTAACAAAAGTGAACTATTCTTATTTTAGTTCTAAATTAGAACACACATTCAAATGTGTTGAAAAAACAAGATTTCAAAATGGTGGAGAAAATGTAGCCTCTTTATTTAAATGCACACCAAGGAAACTCATTAAACGCCCATTGAATGCTTAAAGAAATTAAAAGTCCAAATAATATCATAAATATTTTATTTTTGAGATAGTTAAGTAACATGATCTGAAATAATGTAAAAATGACTACTTAGAAGAGTATCATTACTTACTTTACATTATTTCAGCTAATGTTTACAGCTATAGTTGAAATTTAGCCATTGTTCAATACGTAAGGGAACTTTCTGTTTCTAGCATAATCTTTCACAAGCCTTTATTTTTCTTTTGTAGCTGCAAAAGGTCATAAACTGAATTTTTAAAGAGGTGAAATAGTCTGAAGAATATACACAAATACAGCTGTGATGGTGCTACTTCAAGTGGAGAATCTTATTGTGAAATGTGTCCTGACTTTTTCCAAGGACACCCTCACCCCCAGAGGAGTGTTCCCTATGAACAAAACTCAGGCTTTGTGCATCTTTCATCAGTTCTGATACACCCTCACTCCTTCTTCCTTAGAAGAGCCAGAGGACAGAAATGAATAGTGTTCCACACCAGCTTAGTGTTCTTATCTAATGAAGGTGCTGGCCCTCTGAGTGTCATCTCTGAGTTCACGCCATATTTTCTAGAGGACAGGAGAGGACATTGTCATCTTGCTTGGCTAATGCTCACTGACACCCTGTCCTATTTTAGAGCTCCTGACTCAGTCACAGTTCAAGGTGACAAAATGGAAACTGTTCCTTTATTACTATTATTTTCAGTTCAAACAAATACAAAGTGCTCATAATCATGTAAAGAAATTACAAGATCCATTAATATGCTATGCTTTTCTACCAAGGCCATAAAAAGCAAGACAAAAAGAAAACAAAAAAACAAAAGCAGCAAATACCCCTCTTCCCCGGCTGATGGCAGAGCTGAAATGTACAAATTATTTACTATTCAGCTTGATTTAGGTAGATTTTATTTTCTTTTCCCCCCTTTAACACACACAGTTCACACTTTACATCATTACTATTATGACCACCCTTTGCTACAAAATGTCTGTCTTTGACTCTTGCCACTGTGGCCTACTTCCCTGACATGTCTCTAGTAGTCCAGATAATGAAACATAGTGTGGTGGATTAAATGTGCTTGGCCTATGACAGGTGACACGATTAGGAGGTATGGCCTTGTTGAAGAAAGTCTGTCATTGTTGGGGTGGCTTAGAGATCTCAGAGAAACTTTCCTCCTGGCTGCCTGTGGATCAAGATGTAGTACTTTCAGTTCCTCCAGCAGCACGCCTGTTCCATGTTTCCTGCCATGATGATAATGGACTGAGCCTCCAACATTGTAAACAGGCCTCAAGTAAATGCTTTCGTTCGTAAGAATTGCCTTTGTTATGGTGTCTCTTCACAGCCATGAAAGCCCTAAGACACACAGTCTGTATAAGTCCTTCACTCTTGAACTTGTAGATACTCTTCCATATTAACAAAGGGTAATAATCCAGCTTTTCTACAGCCCCTGCTTCCTCTCTGTAGAGTTTAGATTGCTTTAGTAGAGTAGGCACCAGCCACACATAACCCATTTTAAGGAGGATATAACTATCCTGTGCAATGTATGTCTCTGTGTTAAGAATATTAGCGTCACTATATTGTATACGAGCATATTTAGATGTTCTATAAGCAAAAAATATATATTAAATGTCAGGTAATTAATATGAAAGAATACAATAAGCATCAGTAATTTTAATATTAATATATGTTGAAGTAAAATGCTTTGGATATAATATCCTACATGAATTATGTGCCAAAATTATTTCATGGATTGGGGAGATGGCTCAGAGGAAGAAATCGTACTTGTTGCTCTTGCAGAGAACCCAGATTTGGTTCCTAGTACCTGCATAGTGGTTCGCAACCATCTGTCACTTCAATTCCAGGCTGTCAGGTACTCTCTTTGGTCTTTTTCAGACACCATGTATGCACATGGTACACATACATATGTACAGGCAAAACATACATACAATAAAATAATATATTTAATTGAAAATATTTTTTAAAAAAATAAAAATATTTTTTTATTTTATTAATCTTGTGTAAGGTGGAAGGTAAATATGGCCACATGAGTGCAGATGCCCCTGAGTCCAGCAAAGGAAATTGTGTCCCTAGACCTGGAGTTATAAGTGATTGTGACCCACTGGATATGAGTGCTGGGAGCCAAACTTGGGTCATTTGCATGAGCTACATCCTTTTTAACTGTTGGGCTATCTTTCCAGATCTTCTTTTACTTTTAAAAATACAATCATTAAATAGTTTTAAATTTCCTTTGCAGATTATATTTCTATTGGTTATAAATATCTTAGAATTAAATACCTGAATGCCATTCCCTACTATTTCAAACTTTTCCTTCCTTATTCTTTTGAATTTCTCCCTTCTGCATAGTCTGCCATTCTCATGTGTCCACACTGCAAGCCCAGGAAGCTGTCTCACACATTCATGTCATCAGGGACTTAAAGAATAGTCACTGAATGGTCTTCTGGGGCCAGGTGTTTTCTCCGGAATGGTAGGTAACCTTGAGATCTTGGAACTCATCTGTGTATCACTATAGTTAAGCATGAAAACAGAAGGTGAGAGGATGCACACTTCCAGGATAGAACAGCCACCATAACTAGCTTGTGTGACATTGTGTGACCACCAATATTAATGCTGAAAGCAATAATAGTCTTCACTTTTTAACTAAGAGAGTGACATTTGGTTGTACTGCAACCAAATATTTTCAAAATAAAATCAACACTTGCTTGGCCCTGTAGCTAGAAACCCCAGATCCTTTGGACTGAGATAAAAGGTAGTTTCCATCATATCTGTCTGCAGGATCGTGGCTGATTTAAAAAGTTATGTTTACTTTTCCACTTTCACCTCTAATATACCCCAAGAAAGGGTGAGATTCACTTTTAAACCATACCTTTTACAACCCAATTTCATGCTAATAAGGCACTTTTAAGAATGTACATCAGAACGTTCTATTCTTTCATTAAAATTACCAATGGTCTTGTGTTATTTCTCGACTAAAATCTCGACTTCCTGCCATAGTTTTCCACATGGTGTGCCTGCATCTTCATTCTGCTTCTCCCTCTGCTCCTAAAACATAGTATGCTTATCAGATTTCCATTACGTGAAAATATATCTGACAAAAACAGCTTTTTTTAAAAAAAAAAAAAAAAGTGTTTTGATTTACAGTTCCAGAGGTTTCAGCTGCTACCATTTTTTTCTGGGTCCTGCAACGAGATAAAACATCAGGGTAAAGAGGGGTCAAGGACACCACAATATAACCCACAGATTCAACTAACCTGATCTCATAGGAGCCCACAAAGACTAAACCAACAACCAGCAAGACTTCAGGAGACTGACCTAGGACCTCTACATATATATTAATAGTTGTGTAGCTTGGTCTTCTTGTGGTACTTGTAACCATAGGGCCAGGGACTGTCTCTTACTCTTGCCTTCTTTTGCAACCCTTTTCCTCCTACTGGGTTGCTTCTTTGAGCCTTTATGTGGGGGGAGGGGGTACCTAGTCTTACTTCAACTTGATATGCCATGTTTGGTTAATATCCACGAGAGACCTGCCCTTATATGAGGATAAACAGAAGAGTATATGGGGCAGGCAGAGGGGAGGTGCAGATGGGTACATGGAGGAGAGGAGGGAGGAGAAACTGCAGTTTAGATGTAGAAAGAATTTTTTTAAGAGAAAAAAACCATCATAGTAAGATGCTTATTGTGGGGAAAGGTACTTGTGTTTTAAAGATTACCCTCATTACACAGTTTGAGAGCTAACTCTGCCATGAATCAATCCTTTGTTGAGATCTCAGTCCACATGACCCACTGCTGAACTTTGCTCCAATGGGAACCAAGCCTTAGCTCAGCTCAGAAGACTTTTTTTTGGCTTCTGTCCGCCTATGCCAGTCCACCCACTTCTGTATTGTAAGCCATTTCAGGGGGTACTCTGTTCAATGTGTTCCTCCCCAGGACCCAGTAGAAATGAGGGTCACCGTGTTTACTTTACTAATATTCCTTCATCAGTATCTCCTGCATTTAAAGTCCTGATCTGATTGCATGTCTCTTCTGTTATGTCTCGTGTATCTATCTTTCCCCTCATCTATCAGACACTGGCTGAAGGAAGTAGTCTAGTAGCCTACCTGTAGCCTGTGCCTTCCCATGTCATGTCTTCCTTCCTAAAGAATCAATAGACACCATACCCTTTCTGAAGTCCGTACCAACAAAATTACTTTGGATATAATATATAAAACAGGAGGTATAAATGCATTCCTTTACAGTTGTCAAGTGCCACCCTTGTATAAACCGCATATGTATAAACCATACCTCACATGTATAAACAAATAGGATATAAGCTTTATGACAGCAGAGATTTGAGTAACCTCACATGTGGACTTGGTCAATCTCAGTGGTTGATTTTCTTAAACTACGTGATGCGATTCTCGTAAAAGTGCTGTGTAATACTTAGACGGATGAAATATATTGCAAAACATCTCATCCATCAAATACCTGTCATCCTACTGGGCCAGACAGACGAATAATTGTGCTTGCATGTATCAGCAAGAGAGTAGGTGAAACTGCTCCAAGCAATTAACTTATTTATAGCTTCTTGTTTGACTACAAAATTGGCTAAAGAAACTCACATTATGAAATTGAAGAAAGAATGGGGTGTGTAAAAAAGGTAGAGCCACAGCAGAACCCCGTCTGTTTAACTATTGACAGGTAGAGTTTGGCAGCCCTACGCAGAAAAGCTCAGCAGTAGCAGAGAACAGAGGTTAAGAGTGACTTAACCAGGGTTCTGTGAGAAGGGTTTGGGGAGGATTGGGGTAAAGGTAATTGAGACCGTCATTTGACTTCTGGGTTTAGACAATCAAATTTCTCTCGCTTCTCAAGAAGTGTCTACAGTGGAGAAGTCTACTGAGAACTCATTAGTAAAAATAATAATAATAATAATAATAATAATAATAATAATAATAATATCTCTCAGGTAAAATATAGGAAATATATGAAGTTCATCCAAGTTTAGAAGAAAGCAGGAAAAAAAAATAGAAGGCATGTGCGAAAGGTCTGAGTTCAGAGAACTAGGGGAATTTAGTATGGGGGAGGTGGTTTCAAAGGGGAGGGGAGGGGAGAGACGAGATCATAACATGGAAAGAACAATATATGAAGAAGAGATAACCATGGCACAGGCAGGGGAAGGAAGGAATAAACTCAGGCAAGCAACAGTTGGGAGATTGAGGGTCAGGGTGGAAGATTACTAAAAGTGAATATACGTAGCAGTGGGTGGGTAGGGAACTTGAGGAACCAGTAGAAAGTCCCAGAAGCCAGGGATGGGAGAGGATCCCAGGACCAAATGTGGATAACGTTAGCCTAAATACCCAACAAAGGGGAGATAGAACCCGAAGAGACCACCTCCAGTAGGTAGACATGGCTCCCAGTGGAGAGATGGTGCTACCCACCCATCTCAAAATTTTTAACCCAGAATTATCCTTCTCTAAAGGAAATGCAGGGACAAAAATGGAGCAGAGGCTAAAGGAAAGGCTATCCAGAGGCTGCCCCACTGTGCAAACCATCCCATCCTCAGACATCATACCCTGACACTATTGCTGATGCCAAGATGTGCTTACAGGTAAAAGTCTGGTATGGTTGTCCTCTGAGAGGCTCTGCCTGACAAAGACAAATGCAGATACTGACAGCAAACCATTGGACTGAGCCATGGGACCCCAATGGAAGAGTTAGGGGGAGGACTGAAGGAGCTGAAGGGGATTGCAACCCAAAAGGAAGAACCACAGTATCAACTAACCAGACCACCCAGAGCTCCCAGGGACTAAACCACCAACCAAAAAGCACACATTGGCTGGTCCATGGCTTCTCCTACATATGTAGCAGAGGACTGCCTTAGTTTGGATCAGTGGGAGGGGAGGCCCTTGGTCCTGTGGAGGCTTGATGCCCTAGAGATAGGGGATGCTAGAGGGGTGAGGCAGGAGTGGGTAGTATCCTCTTAGAGGCAAAGGAGAGGGAGAGGGAATGGGAGGTTCATGGAGGGGATAGGGGGAATGGAGATAGCATTTGAAATGTAAACAAATAAAATGATTAATTTAAAAAAAAAAAAAAGAAAAAATCTTTGACTGTGAGCTAGACCTAAATCTGTTAGAGAAGTCACAATCTCCCCTCAACCTCTAATGACAGTTATTTTTATTTCTTTAGATAAAGTCTGTAACAAATGTTATTGATAATTTTTATATACTTGGCCTTTGTTGTATAAGCAGACTGCTTTACTATTACAAAGATTAACTTTGATGATGGTGACAATTGCCATGGTCTCTAATGTATACACACCTGATACAAAAGGAGGAAGACTCTTCAAAATGTTTGCATCTTTTGTTTTGTTTTGTTTGTTTGTTTGTTTGTTTGTTTTCAAGACAGGGTTTCTCTGTATAGCCCTGGCTTGCAGCTCCATAGGAAGAACAACAATATGAACCAACTAGAATCCCCAGAGCTCTCAGGGACTAAATCATCAATCAAAGAATACACATGGAGGGGCCCATGGCTTTAGCTGCATATGCAGCAGAGGATGACCTTCTTGGACATCAATGGGGGGAGAGGCCTTTGGTCCTGTGAAGGCTCTGTGCCACAGTATAGGGGAATGCCAGGACAGGGAAGCAGGAGTGGGTGGGTTGGTGAGCAGGAGAAGAGGGGATGGGATAGAGGGTTTTCAGAGGGGAAACCAGGAAAGGGGATAACATTTGAAATGTAAATAAAGAAAATGTTTAATAAAAAATAAAATAAGAATCTACCTTTCACAAACACCAGACTCCTGCAATAGGAAGTAAAAGCTCAAGACAAGTGAACTTCTGTGACAAATTTCCCGAACTGGGCCCCAAAATAGCTCTCCTGCACATAAAACATCAATTCAGTGCAAAAACCCTTACCATCTGGATATTGTCAGGTTCTTGCAAGTACATAAAAGAAGGCTGTTTTTATACTTTGATTTATTTTTCTTTCACCAAATATGCTCCATTTCTTCCCCACTGTGTGCATTGTGTCTAGAAAACACATATTTGGCCCTCCCTAGCCACAAAGTCTTAGAAGAACTGCACAAGGACTGTATTCTTGGTTTCCACTTATCTGCTCCCCAAGTAAAACAAGCAGCATTTACTATTTTAAATGATAGGTTCTCAAATTTTGACAATATATGATTCCAAACTAGTTGTTCTTATATAAATCAAAGCCACAGTGCCTGTACCCAGCTTAGCATACATTCTGATACTGAATTTTGACACCTCAAGAAACTGAATCAATTCTAACTCAGAACTGTGCCCAGTGCCCTTGTCTAGAGATGTTCCTGATAAAATGCTGTTCTGGCTGCCAGCCTTTCCAAGTCCCTGAGTGCAGAGGCAGCTCTGAGAGCATCCTTTGCCCACAACCCCAGCACAGCTGCTCTTGCTTCCCGAATAATGCGAAGAGCAGAAACACATCTGTTTCTACACTTTGCTGTTGACAGCTCACCAAAAAGTATGCAGCCAACAGTTTCACCCAAATAGACACAGGCATGTTTGGTCCAAAACACAGAGAGGCTATACATTGGTTGGGTTTTATGTTTGTACAAGACTTTCAAGTTTTGTATTTGATGTTATCCCTAAGTCAAATCCTTACGACCTCTGGCACTGCTCTGAATGACGCCGTACTGTGTCTGCTGGAGTATCACTCTAGTCTGCTGAAGTTCATGATTTTTACAAGGACAGAATAAGACAGTTAATTAATAATGCATGATTTCAGGTGGTTACTAAATAATAATGAATTGTGTAATATGTACGTAATTCAGTCTTCAAAGCAGAGAAAGCCAAAGAAGTATAAATGTGTGTCATGTATATATGATGAAATAGGTAAGAGCAAAGAGCTGTTTGTTTTCTTTTAGAATAAAGTCAGGCTGAAATGATGTCATTTCTTCTTTTCAAATTAACATATGTCATCTGAACTTGCATATGAGGTAACAGTATTCTAGTTGATATGCACAGTCAATGTACAAAAATCAAATAAGTAGAGGTTAGAGTTTCTAGTTTCTAAAATATTTCCAATTCAATATTATGGGAACCTTCAAATCCTTCCTTTTGATAATAACTTATGTTTGATTTAGTAGGTGAATGCTTTTTGTCTGAGACAACACAGTATACATTATGATTCCTATCACTTGTCAGAATTAGAGAAAGCATGGTGCTATGTGGCACAGGAAATTCTGTAGACTTCAAAGAGAACATGTTTTCAAATGTCTTCTGAGGACTCCCAGTGACCATAACAGGTGAATGTGAGGTAAGGAGTGTGATCAATTGGTGAGGTTTGGGTGAAGAACAAAAGAAATTGAGAAGGTGGCTGGCTTTCATCTTGGAGTTTGTTTCAACCATACCAAATAGACATTTAAAATAAATCATCACACATTGTTTAATAATGATTATGTTATTATTAGCAGTATTTAAAATACGAGAATAAACATGTTTGAAATCCACCTACCTATGCTATTAAAATGCCATTAATTAGTCTCATAACGGAATCTTCTGGGTGACATCTTCTGTCTTGTTATTGCTTCTAGAATATTCCATCTCACAGCAGCCTTTAACTGACCATCAAGATGTGAAAGGCCCACAATCTTTAGCATCACTTAGGAGAAAAGGAGAACATCCAAGGATCTCACCGTTGTCCGTATGTGACCCAGGAATTTATACAGTAGATACAGCATGCAGAGAGTAGCTTAGAGTTGAAAAGAATCCAGCTTCTTTTCTATTTATACCAAAACATGTCAAAGAAAAACCATGCTATTGTTTGGATCTAAGAAGTCCCCCAAAGACTGTGTGTTAAAGACCTTTTCTTGAATCATGGGACCTCTTGAAGATGATGTTGTCTCTACGAGATAGGACTTACTAAGAAAATGTCTAATCATTGGTGAAATGGCACTGGCAAGCATAGTGGGACTCTGGTCTTCTTCCTGTACTCTTTGCTTTGTAGTTTGCCTTTGTAGTTTCCTACATAACACTCCCTACTATACACTTGCCTCATCACAAGCAAAGCCAATGGGCAGACTCTACTGAAGCCGTCAACCGAAACTAATCTTTCCTCTTGGTAAACTCTGGGAGTTTGTTACAGTAATATAAAGCCAAATAACATAGATACCTTCATGGCTAACAGGGCCAATCAATCTAAAATGATGATGTAATACTGGCATATTATTGAACAGAGTTTTTGTGTTAACAAAAGAATAATTATAGTTTTAAAGAATACTTTCAAAGAAAATAAAAACATTTTGTTTTCTGGCACATGCTTTAGTCTTCTATTTACTAAGTCAATCATACCCTCTGATTATGATTTGTCCCATATATACTTTACTGAGCATGTTGAGACTTAGTTTGACTAGAATTCTTCTCATAAATATATATTGACTAGTAACTAGTGGCATTTTATAATTGTTTCTTTAATATAAAATAGCTAAGTAGCCTTGCTAAGTAAAAATTGTTTTTCTTTACTTTTTACAAACTGCAGGGATGATATTGGTTTTGCCCTCCAAGTGCTTAAAATCTGAATGTTTAAAAAAATCCTGATTTTACATAAAATAGAGAGAATTATGCAAAAAGAAACAACAGGCAGTAAAGTTGTCAACTTCTGCAGTAATGAAGGAGACAACAGTATAGGACAATAGTAATTCATTTAATTTTTCTTGATCTTAGGAAAACGCACTTCTCCAGAAAACAGAAAGATTAAAAATGAAAGCAAAGAAGATAAACTTAAGCATTTTTTTTCTTAAGATTTTGGTGAAATTTCCAGCTTTCTTTTTTTCTTCTCAGCTTGGCTTTGGGATTTCAATTGATGAGGAGAAGAATGGGGAGGGAGGAGGAACAGAAAAAGGAGGAGGAAGAGAAGGAAGGAGAAAGAAAGCTGGAGAAAGGTGGAGAAAAAGGAAGAGGAGGAGAGAGGAGGAAGAAGAGAAGATGGAGTGAGAGGAAGAGGAGGGAGAGGAGGAAGATGAGAAGGAAGGAGGAGGTTGTTATCTGCAAAACCTCAGATGTTGAAGCTTCTTTTTAGTGTTGTTCACACCAAGTAAGAGTTCAGAAGAGCTCTCTCTCTCTCTCTCTCTCTCTCTCTCTCTCTCTCTCTCTCTCTCTCTCTCTCTCTCTC
>JADRCD010199984.1:0-22667 GCA_019843815.1 Montemys delectorum
GGGGGAGGAGGAGGAGGAGGGAGAGGAGGAGAGAGAGGAGGAGGAGGAGGGAGAGGAGGAGAGAGAGGAGTAGAAGGATAAGGAGGAGGAGGGAGAGGAGGAGAGAGAGGAGTAGAAGGATAAGGAGGAGGAGGAGGAGGAGGAGGAGAAGGAGGAGGGAGAGGAGTAGAAGGATAAGGAAGAGGTGGAGGAGGGGGAGGAAGAGGAGGAAGGAGAGGAGCAGGAGAACAAGGAAGAGGAGAAGGTGGAGGAGGAGGAGGAGGAGGAGGAGGAGGAGGAGGAGAAGGAGGAGGAGGAGGAGGAGGAGGAGGAGGGAAGGTTCGGTCAGGAGCTGAGGCCTCTCTGGTTTCTGCAGCATCTGCAGACTGGCCTGCTGCAAGCCTCACCCCTGGAGAGTCATCCAGACTGACCATGGAGAAGGCTCGTACCCCTGAGTTACAAGAAGTATCAGGCCTGGTATCCTGAGGGTTTACTGTGGAAATAGGCCTCGGAGCAGTCCCTCTACTTGGCTTTATCATCCCTGAGCAAACCAAACCAAACCCACCCCAGCGAGCCTGCTGTAGAGACATTTCGAGAATTCATCTGTAAATGCATTTAAAACTATAACTGGGAGAGAACATACACTTAGTTCTCCACCTGGGAGAAATGTCATCAGATGCCTAAACCAAACCCCTCCTGTTTGTTTGTTTCCTTTCAAAATGTAAGATCTAGATAGGCTTTTGCAAAATGCTCTCTTATAGCATATTCCAGATATGCCCTTTCTCATTTTGTAGCTATTTGGTTGCATAATTATGAAGTACTTGAAGTATTGAATATGAGATGGAAGGCGATGTGGCAGATGCTCTGGACTGTAGAGCAGAGCTTAGCCAGGCCTGGGGGCACTGGGTTCTCTCCCCCTGGCCTGTTGTCCTAGCTGTTCAAGAGGATCATATGTTCAAGGCCTGCCTGGACTACAGGGTGAGTTCAAAGCTGGGCTCATATCTTTAATCCTAGCACTTGGGAGACGGAGGCGGGAGGATCCAATCAGCTACACAGGGAGTTCTTAAGGCAGCCTGGGTTACCCAGGACTCTTCTTCCCCTCCTCTCAAAGTAAAACAAAACAAGACATGGAAAATGCAAGGTCAGCCTGAGCAGCCAGAGCAAGATTGTCTCAAACTAAAATAAAATTTAAAAAGTATGTGTTGGGGCAGAGTCACAGATTAGGCTGGCAAGATGGCTCAGTGGATAAAGGGACTATTGTCAAGTGTGACAACATGAGTTGTCTTGGAACTCACATGGCGGGACGAGAGAACCAGTTTCCCCAGGCTGCCCTCTGACCTCCACTTGTATACCATGGCATGCCTGTATGCCACAGGCATGCACACAGAATAAATAATATGAAAGGGAGGCATGGCTGGGTTATAGGTCAGTGGTTGAGCACTTGCCTAGCATCCTTGAGGTCCTAGAGCTTCTCAATGTGTAGGAGGAAAAGGAAAGTGAGTCAGGGCCTGATTGGCTTACTTTAAGTCTTGGCTCTTTGGGTTCAGAGATTCTGTCCATGAATTTGTTGTTCCCATCTGTAAAATAGGATGTTTTGATGCCCACCTGTGTGACGTCAGGAGGGTTAGGGGAGTTAGATATGTCCCACCCACATCATGAGCTAGTGCTTGATATGTGACCCAAGGTTGAATAAGATGCTGTGGAGTTCACAGCAATAAATCTGTAGAGCCCTCTCCCAGGGGAAGCCCATGCTTTAAATACTGGAACCTTTGAATGTCTTGCCCTATCTGGTGACAGGCTCTTTGCAGAGGGGATTATGGGATGGATCTTGACATGTCACAGTGATCCTGGGCGGTGGAGCTAGGACTGATGTAGTCACAATCGTTCTCAGAGGTGTGAGGGTCAAAATCTGAGAGGGAGAAGCAGATGGTATTTTGTTGGCTTTGAAGAAAGGGGTCACAGGCCAAGGAATGCAGGCGTTTTCTAAAAACCTGAGGCATCATGGGAACTAATTTCTGAGGCTTCACAAAAAACTGGTCCTGCTCAGAGCTGTAAGATGAAAAATTTGAGTTGTTTCCACCTACTTGTTACACCAGAACGGAAACTACTGTGTTCTCTTGACCAGTATGTCTAAGTTGAACTGCTGCCTTTGAACCTTTCCTATTCTTAGGTCTCCCTCCCTAAAAAAAAACTATATGGTGATTCAGTAGTGACCATTTGCATACCTGTAATCCTGGCACTTGGGAAGCAGAGGCAGGAAGATCACTGCAAGTTTAAGGTCAGCCTGGTCTAGATAATATCAGACCAACCTAGTCTACATAGTACCAGGCCAGCCAGTGCTACATGGTAACACCCTGTCACATCAAAATGAAAATTTAATTGACAATAAACACATATTTTGTATTTCTATAAAAAAAAAAAAACCCTGGGTAATAGGTAGCCCTCAAACAATTTGCATTTTGTTCTGTGTCTGGGCATTGTTTATGTACATATTAGATGATTTAGTATTAAATTTTGTGTGTGTGTGTGTGTGTGTGTGTGTGTGTGTGTGTACACGCACGCCTGCTTGTGTGTGCACATGGAGGTCAGAGGACTTTAGGGGGTTTTCCTTAATTACTTTCTACTGTGTTCCTTTAGGCAGAGTCTCTCACTGAACCTGGCTGATTCAGTTAGGCTGGCTGCCTGTGAGCTGCAGGGATCCTCCAGTCTCCCTCTCCCTGGCAGAGGCAATACAAACCCCTCCTCTGTCTGTCTGTCTGCCTGCCTGCCTGCCTGCCTGCCTGCCTGCCTGCCTGCCTGTCTGTCTGTCTGTCTGTCTGTCTGTCTGTCTGTCTCTGTCTCTGTCTCTCTCTTAAGTGATGGCTATCTGAACTCCGGTCCTTCACGATGTCGTGGCAAAGCGCCCTACTTGCTGAGGTCTCTCCTGGGTCCCTGAGAATTTAAACATAATTCTCTCAACAAATGCATGTGCTAGACCTGCCCTTCCAGTTTTTGGTAGTGAAAATCTGCCTTGCATCAGTCTTCCTCCCGTGTTGTCTGAAACGAGTCTAGTTTTTAAGGTTTGCTTCTTTTAAACCAGTGTCTACTTTTGGGGTATTATGTGATCCCATGTTTTCCTATATAAAATATTGTTTCTGGGAACTTTTTTTTTCTTTTTTAAATAGCTAAACTTAGGCAAATTCTCTGTGGTTTTCACTGGATAGATTTCTAAACACAGCTGTGTGGTGGGCTTGAACAACGTGGTCAGTTTTCCTAAGGAGGTTTGTACCTTCCGTCTCCCTCCTGCCCCATCATCCACCCTCGTGCCAGGGCGCAGGCTTCGTTCGGCTTTCAGAGGCCTGCAGTTGAGCAGCGGAAACTGTGCTGGCTGCAGTCAGGTGTGGCAATGCTTTCTTCTCACCCGCAGGGTGTTTGTTCTGGCCCAGGCCACCAAACCTCAGGGCTGAGCAGGCTTCTTTTGGCTGGAGAGTTGCGGAGGAGCCTGCCTCAGCACCAGCTAGACAGTATGGAGGACAGGGAAACTTCGGAGCCTTGGAGACGGCTGGCCCAGCCTTGCTTTCCATCCATATGTCAGGTCTGGGAAGTAGATGCTTTTCCAGTCTCCGTGGGGTTAGAGATCTGCTCTGAGGGAAGTCAGGCAGGCCTGGGTAGCAGGGGTTAGCATAAGAACCTCAGCGTCTAAGTGGAACAGTTGGCAGGTTCGGCACAGTCATCCTAGTGCTGGGGAGGGGAACAGCCGTGGATTCCTGGGACTTTACTGACCAGCCTCCTTTCTAAGCATGTCTGCACCCTGCTCCACACTCCTCCCCACCTGCCTCTCTCCTTCTTAGAGCTTTGTCTGGCAAGCTCCAGGTGAGATAAACAACGTGGGTAATTTCCTGAGTTTGACCTCTGGCTTTGACATGCCCATGTATATATTCACATGTGTAACTAACTGTACATACATGGACATGTGTGATGGTTAGTTTTATATGATTACTTTGTAAAAATTATATTTTTATTTGTTTTGTGTATGTTTGTGTGTGTACATGCAAATATGCCATGGCAAGTGTGGAGAGGTCAGAGGGTGACCTTGGGGAATTTGTTTTCTCCCCACTCTGGGTTCAAACTCAGATCGTCAGGCTTAGTGACAGGCAACTTTACCTGCTGAGCCATATCACTGGCCCCTGGGGTGAGTTTTAGTTGTTAACTTGACTAATCTGGGACTACCCGGGAAGGGGGCATCTCAATGAGGGTTGGTCTGGGAAGGACAGGTCTTCTCTGAAGGTGGACCACACTATTTCATAGGCTGGGGCCTAGCACTGAAAGGAAGGCATGATAGAGTGAGCAGACAGTGTGACTGTCAGTCTGCAGCTCCTGCCACCAGGATGTCCTCACACAGAGGGACTGTGGCCTGGGTCTGTGAGCGAATAGAAACTCCCTCTCCCTGAGTTGCCTTTGATCCCAGCAACAAAACTGAAACTTAGATGTTTGTATACATAGAGTAAGGCCTGAACGACTTTCTGATGGGGATGTGGTTCCAAAGACAGGGTCGTGCAGAGTTGCTAAGCGGAGCTGACTGGAGTGGGTGGAGCAGGTGTAGCTTTGGCCTCCCTGGTTCACCGGAGAAGCTTAGTGAATGTTACCCTCAAACTACCACTGAATTTTTTTTTTTTTTTTACATTTACTTAGCATGTGTGTATTTGTTTATGTACGTGTATGTGTGTGTGTGTGTGTGTGTGTGTGTGTGTGTGTGTGTATGTAGGTGTGTGTATATGTGTGTATGTGTGTGTGTGTATGTAGGTCAGAGAACAAATTAAGAAAGTTATTTTTCGGATCCACAGTCAGAGTGATCTTGCCTGCTAAGCCACGGCTAAGAAGTTCCTCCACAATTGTTTTATTTCCCACGGAGTGGTCTTCCGGATGGTAGAGATGGAAGAACAGGTTGTAGAAGATCATAGGGCAGGGTTGCCGGAATCCATTCACTGGATAGAGGATGAAAAGGCGTACTCCTAGAGATGACTGAAGGAGGAGGCTATGATGTAGACTCATGCTCCACAACGGGAAGCTATTCTTGAGCAAAAAAATAGACATTTTAACTAAGTCATGAGAGGAATCTTTTCGTGCAGCGCTACAAGAACAACAAGCCAGCAAGCAAATTAACCCCAAGAGACCCCGAGCCCTCTAAGTTGGTATTTGCTACTAAAGGATCCCAGGATCCCCAATACTGTAACAAATGGTGGTCCAACTGTAAAGGCCACTTGAACGGTTTTGAAATCTTAAGTGTGTGGAAAATAGCTTGTCCTTCATCTGAATGGCATTTCAATTTTGTGAAATACTCCTTTGTCTACAAAATGTTTCTAGTCCAAGAGGCACAACTAACAGTTCGGATTAGTGAAGCATTTTGTCTCATTTACCCAAATAGTGATTGCTTTTGGATATCCTTGCCAATTTTATTTAAAGATTGTGGAAGTAATCCAGAAGTGGAAAATAGGGGAAGCCACAGAATTTCCTTTAATGCAGATCAATTTTTGTAGCAAGAATGAGTGATTTTGAACACTTTGTGTGCATGCATACCTCATCAGTGATTGTACATACTTTGTCTACTCCTAGACAGCTCATCCGTCTGTGCCTTGACTAAGGCTACTGACCCTAGATTTCTAAAACAGCCAAGATAAATTCCATTCCTTATTGGTAACTGTAAGTTACCTTTATTGTGTGTACATTTTTATTGTATTTGAGACATTTTTTTGTGTGTGTGACTAGTTAATTGTGACTAGATAATGTGCCATATCAATTGAACGAAACTAAAGTCAGTGACAGTGGACATAGCTGCTGGACCATTCCATCTTATATGTGAAGAAATCTGGAATTACGATTTTAATATCATGACATGTGATTATAATTTTCTTAGCATTTTCTTTGTAAAAAACTAAAATATAGCCGGGCGGTGGTGGCGCATGCCTTTAATCCCAGCACTTGGGAGGCAGAGGCAGGCAGATTTCTGAGTTCGAGGCCAGCCTGGTCTACAGAGTGAGTTCCAGGACAGCCAGGGGTACATAGAGAAACCCTGTCTCAAAAAACCAAAAAAAAAAAAAAAACAAAAAAAAAAAAACCAACAAAAAAAAAAACCTAAAATATAAACTAGTTGGTGTATAATAAAAAGTAAAGAAATTTTAAAAAAAGAAAGTTATTTTTTTCTTTTCATTTTCACATAGGTCCTGAGAATCAAACTCAGGTGTGCAGGATTAGCAGCCAGTGAATTTATAGGATGAACTATCATTTTGCTGGCTCTATTTTATTGTTGCTAGAGAAATTTATAGATTTTTATCGATCCCATTTTTTACATATATACAATGCATTTTGGTTGTAACTATCCCCATTCCCCTCTTACAGGCCTCCCCCACCACATCCCTCTCAACTCATATTTCTCTCCTTTTTCTCATTTTTGTTTTTGTTTGTTTGTTTTTGTTTTGTTTTTTGAGACAGGGTTTCTCTGTATAGCCCTGGCTGTTCTGAAACTCACTCTGTAGACCAGGCTGGCCTCAAACTCAGAAATCCGCCTGCCTCTGCCTCCCAAGTGCTGGGATTAAAGGCGTGTGCCACCACTGCCCGGTTTTCATTTTTGTTTCTTAAAACAAAAAGCCTCCCTGAGATTTGATTCCCATCCCATGGAATTCACTCACCAGAGTGTACGATTCAGGTGGTGAATCACACTTTTTGTTTGTTTGTTTGTTTGTTTGATTTTTGAGACAGGGTGTCTTAGTCACGGTTTCTTTCTTTCTTTCTTTTTTTTTTTTTTTTTTTAAGATTTATTTATTTATTTTATGTCTATGAGTACACTGTAGCTGTACTGATGGTTGTGAGCCATCATGTGGTTGCTGGGAATTGAACTCAGGACCTCTGCTTGCTCAGGCCCTGCTCGCTCAGGCCCAGCTAGCTCAGGCCCAAAGATTTATTTATTATTATATGTAAGTACATTGTAGCTGTCTTCAGACAGACCAGAAGAGAGTGTCAGATCTCACTACAGATGATTGTGAGCCACCATGTGGTTGCTGGGATTTAAGCTCAGGACCTTTGGAAGATCAGTCTGTGCTCTTAACCGCTGAGCCATGTCTGCAGCCCTTAGTCAGGGTTTCTATTCCTGCACAAACATCATGACCAAGATGCAAGTTGGGGAGGAAAGGGTTTATTCAGCTTACACTTCCACATTGCTATTCATCACCAAAGGAAGTCAGGACTAGAACTCAAGCAGGTCAGGAAGCAGGAGCTGATGCAGAGGCCATGGAGGGATGTTCCTTACTGGCTTGCTTCCCCTGGCTTGCTCAGCTTGCTTTCTTATAGAACCCAAGCCTACCAGCCCAGGGATGGCACCACCCACAAGGGGCCCTCCAACCTTGATCACTAATTGAGAAAATGCCCCACAGCTGGGTCTCATGGAGGCACTTCCCCAACTGAAGCTCCTTTCTCTGTGATAACTCCAGCCTGTGTCAAGTTGACACACAAAACCAGCCAGTACACAGGGTTTCTCTGTGCAGCCCTGGCCACCCTGGAATCACTCTGTAGACCAGGCTGGCCTTGAATTCAGGGATCCACCTGCCTCTGCCTCCTGAGTGAGTGGATCAGAGGTGTGTGCCCCTACTGCCTGAAGCATCTGATAGTGATTCCAGAGTCCCGCAAGCACAATCATAGTTAATTTTAGAACATTTTGACTCCTTTCCCCCTTGGAATCCCTTTGCTCTGGTGTCACTTCTCTTTCCCAGTGTTGGTGACAAGTGTCTTTAACGTGACTGCCCACTGTGGACATTCCATATAAGGAGATTATCCGGCATGTGATCTTTTGTACCTGACTGCTTTGATTTAGCACTGTGATTCTGAAGCTTGACCCCACCATAGTATACATTCCTTTCTCTTCTGGGTCGAGTACTATTCCCAGCTGTGAACCATGTGCTGTCCACTCATTCAACAGTTGGTGGACATGTAGGCCATTTCCTGTTTTAGATCACCATGAGTAATGCTGCTGTGAACACACGTGTTCAAGTTTAATGTAAATATATGTCTTTGTTTCTCTTGGCCTCCTGCCTAAGAGTAGAATGGCTATGTCATTCCTAACCTGCATAGATCATTTAAGCTATTCTTTGTGCCAGTTTCCAAAACAGTCCTCCATTTTGCCGCCTTCTTAGCCACACCCGAGGGTTCCGACTTCGCTACATCCTTGCCAGCACTTGCTACTAAGTTACTTTTGATTACAGCTGTCCTAGGAGAGGTGATGCTGTGTCCACCTGTGGTTCTGACTTGCAGCTCACTGGTTGTTGGTTGTTCTCTTGTAAATAGAATTTATTCTAGTAGCCAGGCTTGGCCATGAAGCCTGCCTTTTGTCTTCCCTGCTACACAGAAGCATGAGGCCGGAGCCTCACAAGGGTCAGGCTTGTCTGGGATACAGAGTGAGTTCAAGGCCAGCCTGGACAGCTTAGTAAAATCCTATTTCAATAATTGTAAGGGCTGGGCAGGTTCAATGAGAGACCTTGACTCCTAAATAAATAAAAATAGCAAATGAATAAATAAATGAATAAATAAATAAATAAATAAATGGGTAGGAGCTACTGAGGAACACATCCTAGGATCAGTGTCTGGGTATCTGTTCTCTACACCAGTCTGCAAGGGCAAGCACCTCCTACCTCCCAGCCCCACCCCCAGAAAACATAAACAACATACCCTTACACAGATACATTTTTAAATGGGCTGGGGATATAGCCCAGTGGTAGAGTGCTTTTCTAGTATGTACTAAGCCATGGGTTCAGGCCTCAGTCAATTCTACCCCAAATAACTTATTCTATGACTTTTGTTTGTTTGTTTTTTTTTTTTTTTGAGACAGGGTTTCTCTGTGTAACAGAGCCCTAGTTATTCTGGACTCACGTTGTAGACCAGGCTGGCCTCTAACACACAGAGATCCACCTGTCTCTGCCTTCTGAGTGCTGGGATTAAAGGCGTATGCTACCATGCCCAGCTATTATACAATTTTTAAAATTAGTAGTCTTTATAGCTAACCCACTGCTTATAGCAGGGGATTACATTTTTATTTTAATCTTTTTGGGCTCCAGGGTGGCCATCTTTCACAGATGTGGTGCTCACAATGAGGTTGATGAGAATATTCTGGATATCTGAGCACAGTGCACATGGACATGAACATGGAACAATGGAGCACGAGTTCTGGGCTGGGGAGATGCCTCGGTGGGTAAAGTGCTTGCTACACAAGCACGGTGACCTGAGTTCAAATCCCCAGAACCCACTGGGCACAGTAATAGCCTGTAATCCCAGGGTTTTGGGGGTGAGAAGGGAGACGAGGATCAGAAGCTCATGGGCATGCTGTGCTAGCCTTGGAGTACAGCTGAGAACAAGAGACTCTCAGAGATGGAAGGCCAGGACAGAGATGCCTGAGGTTGTCCTCTGACCTCTGTACATGGTGGGTGGGGCAGATAGAGAGAGGGAGAGGATGTGAGTCCTTGCTGGAATCTAGAGCAACCCCCTACCTCTCTTGTTTCTTTTGTTTGGTGCTGGGAATTAAGCTCGGAACCTTTTATATGTTGGGCAAGGGCTCTGCTTCTGAGCTATAAAAAGCCTTTGCCTTCCTTACATCTGATCTTTTAGGAGACAAAAAAAACCAATCCCCCAAACTCCTGTGTGTGTGTGTGTATATGTGTGTGCGCGCGCGCACGTGCGCGCACGCCTTTTGGTAGGCAGCTGCTCTACCATGAACTACACCTTCAGCCCCAACAACAATGCAGTGTTTGCAAGTGCCAACCTGCCTTTGTTTGCTCAATACATGTTCAACTTTGGATGTCATAGTGTGTGTGTGTGTGATAAACTCCTCTCATGCTAGGTCTGGTGCTTCAGCCCAGGGTATCTGTGTTTAGTGACCATATATACCTCATACCTGTATGACCAAAGATATCTACCTATTTCCTAAGCGCCCTCCCCTCCCCCCCCCCCCGCCCCCACCAAGTTCCTCTGCCTGCCATTTGATCAACATCCCTGAGAAGATCGAAGAAAAGGTATTTCAAGGACTGGGACATGGGTGCTCTTGAAGGAGTTGAGGAAGCAGCTGTCACATGTCAGCTTCACTCTGAGCACCTGTAACCTGGGCACTTGAAACCATGTGGTGCATATGGATATTATCATGTAGTGTGCAGGTATCTTCCCCCCCCCCCCAACCCCCAGCCTGTGGCTCTCTTACCCATTTTACTGATCCATAAAGTGATCTTGAGGGACCAAAAAGTCACCAGGCTCTTTGGGGAACTACATCAGACAGTTGTCCCTACTTGTGGTCCCAGACCTTTAGATTAAGAGATAGAAAAAGATAAGCTCCAAGCTGGGAAGGAATGTTGACAAAACACAGCTGACAAAGGACCTGTATCCAAAACAAGGAGTTTCAAAACTCAGCAGAGGACAGGCAACCCAATTAAAAGTGGGCCAAAGCTCTGAACTCTCTTCCTGCCCCACATCCAGCTCCCTGCCTTCCATCCTGTTGAAGCCGCATGCAGCTACTTCTGGGCCAGCAATGTTTAGATGACCCCAGTGTAGGTTATGTGTACAGTTTAAAAACTGCTAGTTAACCCATTAAAAAAATATTGGAAGTAGTAAATGAAACTAAATATGTTATATTTAATTTAGTATAACTAAAGTGTTATTTTAACATGTGCTATAATTAATGAAACATTAAATTAAAAAGTTTTATTTTATATGTATGAGTGTTTTTCTTGTGTGTATGTACGTGCACCATGTGTATGCCTGGTGCCTGCTGGGGTCAGAAGAGGGCATCAGATACCCTGAGACTGTAGTTACAGATGGTTATGAGTCATTATATAGGTGCTGGGAATTGAACCAGGGACTCTGCAAGAGCAACAGGTGCTACTAACCATTGAACCAATTCTCTAGCCTGAGACATTTAATCTTTTTTTAAAAAAAGATTTATTTATTTTCTACATATGACTGTTTTGTCTGCATGTATGTCTGTGTGCCACATGCATGCCTGGTGCCCGTGGAGGTCAGAAGATCCCCTGGAACTGGAGTTATAGATGGTTGTGATCTGCAGCTTAGATGCTGGGAACCAAACCCTGACCCTCTGCAAGAGTAGCAAGTGATCTTAACCACTGAGCCATCCCTCCCATTACCTTTTTACATTATTGTTTTGGGTATCTGAGTCTTCCAAATCTACTGATTTTGTTTGGTTTTGGTTTTGGTTTTTGAGTCAGGAATCTAATTTTGTAACTCATGAAGGGCTACAACTCAGTATCCTTCTTACTGCTGGGATTACAGGCATCCATTATCACACCTATTTGTGTGTGTGTGTGTGTGAGTGTGTGTGTGTGTGAGTGTGTGTGTGTGTGTGTGTGAGTGTGTGTGTGTGAGTGTGTGTGTGAGTGTGTATGTGTGAGTGTGTGTGTGAGTGTGTATGTGTGTGTGTGTGTGTGTGTGTGTGTATGTGTGTGTGTATGAATGTATGTTAATGCAAGCATGCCTTAGTGTGTGTTTGGAGGTCAGAGGATAACCTGAAGGGGTCAATTCTTTGCTTCCAGCAGTGGGTTCTGGAGATCAAACTCAGGTTGCCAGGTTTGGCTGCAAGTATCTTTTACCCACTGAACCATCTCACCAGCCCCAGGTTTACTGTTTAACGGTATCTCAGCATAGCGCCTTTTCTCTGTAGTCCCTTCTTCCCCTCTTTATATCACATATGTATTCATTGACTAACCATTGCTTCACTACCAAGGAGCTAGGAACTGTTGAGTTGACAGAAGGACACGTGGTGTTTACAGTCCGCCTTATTCTTCCTTCATTGGTGACAAGCAAGCAGAGGAGTGCATCCTAGGGAAAGTGAGGGTGATTGCTGCTGCTTTAGGGGGACCCTGGGAAGTTTTGTACCTTTCTCAGAAAAGTGTCAGCAAAAAAACGGTGGCACAGAGGTACCTGCCTCATGTGCCTGTAGGAAAAACAGAGACCTGGGCGTGAACCATTGGGCTCAGCACTCCATCTGACTGTATCCATTGTCAGGACCATCCTTAGAGGACAGTTTTGCTTTTCTGGGGTCTAGGGCAAAGCCAGTGTTCAGGTTGGTCACCCTGGAGGAGAATGTGTTCTTGGGTCTAAGAACAAATTGGGGATGGTATCAATTTTCTTGTGCGGCACACATAGCAAAACCCATCAAATAACAGGCTCAGAACACCCCTCAGTGGGTGAGGATTTCAAGAGGGCTCAACGGACAGGTGTGTCTGTGTCTCAACTGTTGTTGGCTTAAGGCCTTCACCCAGACACAGTCTGCTGAAGGCTGGGGTGGAGGATGCATGACAGTAGAAGCTGTGGGTCATTCTGCCACGTCCTCTCCGTCAAACCAGAGACAGGGCTAGTTCTCATGGTAGAGACCGTGGTAGCCCGAACGGCTCACCAGGCCTTGACTTTGGTGTTTTGGGGTTGTGTAGAAGACAGCGCTAAGGACCTTCCTGATGGGAGAGTGTGTCTGGTGGGGAACTGGGAGCCTGGTGCTGATCAGTAGTAGTAGATGGCACGTCTTGTTCTGTACATGGCCTCTCCCTCTGAAGCAGTCCAGTGAGCTTTCTTGAATGGTAGGCTCAAGGACATGCGCTCCTAGGGAGTAGACGGAGGTCCTCAAGGTTTCTTGAGGTCTGGGCTCTGAATTACAGTTTCACTTTTGTCTTGTCCTCTTAATGGCGAAAGTGGGTCACAAAGCTGAGGAGTTTTGTTTTTTGTTTTTTGTTTTTTGTTTTTTTGTTTTTTTGGTTTTTTTTGAGACAGGGTTTCTCTGTATAGCCCTGGCTGTCCTGGAACTCACTCTGTCGATCAGGCTGGCCTCGAACTCAGAAATCCACCTGCCTCTGCCTCCCAAGGGCTGAGATTAAAGACGTCTGCCACCGCCGCCCGGCAGCTGAGGAGTTTTGGTGGCGTTGGTAAGGAGGTCGCGGCCATATCAGTGTGTTTCAGTGGCTCATGATGGCCTCGTTGTCCACGGCTGACCCAGGGAGGGTGCTATCTACTCCCATCTCTTGGGGCTTTTAAGTGGTTTTGGATCTCGTGTCAGGTTCTTTTTGCTGCTACGACAGCCTCAGTAAACAACTGGCTCAGAGAAGTTTCCAGGCGTTATCTGTCCAAAACACTGATAGATGTGGCGCATCAGAGAAGGCACTGTGAGTCTTTTCTCATTACTTTTTTTTTTTTTTAAGTTTTCATATAATATAGTTTGAGCGTCTTCCCCCCACTCCTCTTTACCTCCTACCCACCCAACTTTATGTTCTCTCCCTCTTTGGAACAAATCACAAAATGCCTTTTTCTTTTTAATTAATTTTTTTTTTATATGTGATGTGCTTGTTCGTGTGAACGGGTGCGTGTGCCTGTGCCACGGCAGGCAGGCAGGCAGGACACCTGACGCCCTTCCCCGTGATTCTTCTTCACTGTTGCTTTCCGATTTAGTCTCATGGAACCAGGACCTTGTGGGTTGTTGGCTAAACTGCTGGCCAGTGGGTTGTAGTGATCTTTTCTGTTTGTGTCCATAACCCCCATCCTCCTCCTAGTCCTAAGATTATAGGTGCGGCCAAGCCTGGCTTCTTATATCTACTCTGGGGATCCGCACTTGGGTCTTCACACCCACTGAGCCATCTCCCCAGCCTGCTTGTTTTGAGACTGGATCCCCCCACCCCCACCCCGTTATGCCAAGCTGGCTTTCAAATCGTTATGCAGCTAAGGATCACACTGGGTTTCCGACTCTCCCGCCTCTTCTTCCCTAGTGTTGGGGTTATAGGCATGTTAACTACCATGCTCAGTTTTTGTGGTGCTGAGGATCAAATCGAGGGTCTTGCGCATGCTAGGTCAGCCCTCTACCAACAGAACCGTATGTTTTTCACATGTTTATTGAGAACACACCCTGTGTCAGGCCTGGGCAGGTAAGCCTTGTTGGACAGTTTAGTCTTGTGACCCTGTGTTCTTGGCAGAAATGGGGGCTTGCATGAGGCCTGGAAGCTGAGAGGAAATTGAAGTCCCATGTTGGGAGGGAAGGAGAAAGAGGGACCTGGTTGTCATCTCCTTTCTGGTCCTTCCTCTCATGGGACCTAGGCTCCATCACTTCCTCTCTGTGGCTGGCATGCCTGGCCTGCCCTTTGAGGGTTGCAACACCTGCTTCTCAGGGCTGTTGTGGGGACAGAGGGGTTTTTGTGTTCAGCTATTACCACAGCTCTGTTGAGCCTCAGGGCTTCTCATCAGGGAGGCCCTTTCTGCCTGAGAGGGCCCAAGGCTCAGTTATTCTTTACTTTCAGTCTCCTGCCTGCCCCGTTGTTTGTCTTCTTCCTTCTCTTTGGGATTTGGTCTTCCTGTCATTACACATCTGTATGGGCAGAGGTTTCCCTCCTTCAGTCAGCTCTTGGAAGGGCTGTTTGTTGCTTTTGCTGTTCTAAAGCCTCACATGACCAGAGTATTCCAGGCACATGATACACACTGAGCAGGTGGAGGCGATATCCCTCGCTGCTCCTGCTCCCCTGGCTGGCCTCAAGGACACCTATCTACTGAAGTGAAGTAGAACTCCATGTGTTCAGCAAAGGCTATGTTTCTAGAAGCTTCTGTGGCCTGGAAGAGAGCCAGGCCAGAGCCAGCTAGCTGGGAACACCCTTCCTTAGATGTGGGAGGCTTGGCCGGCACTGTGGGTAGAGGAAATGTTTAGAATAGGTTGTGTGAGCATGGCCCCTTGTCTTGAGCTTGCAAGGAAACTCTGGGCTACCCAAACCATTTCTCTGGCTCAGGGGACAATGAGAAGAAGAGGAGCATCATGGGAGTTAGTGTTTAAGTGGCTTTTGCTTGTGGAACACTTAATTCTTTTTTTTTTCTTCCCATTTTCATATGTATGTGTGTTGTATGTGAGTCCACACGTGTGTAGGCGTGTGTTCGTGTGTGTGTAAGTTCATGCAGAGGCCCAAAGTTGGTGTTGACAATCACCCTCCACTCCTTGTTCTTGAGCTCGCAGCCATAGACCAGCTAATGGAAGTGAGGCGGCCTGCCCCTTGCTGTGGAGCACTCCAGGGTCTAAAGACACACTCATGAATGAGCTTGGGCATGCCACCGTTCCCGCCTATAAAACTGGGGACAGTGTGAACCTGCTTTATCAGATTGCTGTGGGGACAGAGTGAGTTAAGATCTAAGGGACCAGATTGTGCACAGCCCACGCCTGGTGCACATGCTAACTGTATGGCAGCTGGGAACAGTAGCATAATGGTTTTTAATCTATGGCTGTGCTGCAAACCACTCCAAACCGTAGTGGAAGCCTTAGAGAAGCCAGGCCCTTCAGGTAAGGGCGGCAAGCAGGGTAATGACACACTCGGCTTCTTGCGGCCAGGGGATCAAGGCAACCCTATCGTCATATTGCATGGCCCACACATTATCAGAGCCCCGCTCCTCCACCCTGCCATATAACCCCATTCTTCTACTTTGATCACATAGTACCACATATTAACTAAGCCTGCTTCCTGGTGATGCAAGCCCTCCCCTTCACTCAGAGGTCTTTAAAAGTAGGCACCCTGCTTCACCCCAAGGGGCAGAAATTCTCCTCTAGAGGCCTCTTTATTGACTGTGGCAAGCAACCAGAAATCTCTTGCCCGAGAGATGGTTCAATTCAGCATCTCTTGCTCTCAAACTCCCTCCCTTCTTCCACCCTAAAACCCAATAGGAGGATGTTGGAGGGCCGTGTGGATGAGCATCATGTTGGAGCTGTCAGCCTGGAGGGATGCAACCTTTGGGGGTGGCTGTGTGGCTTCCTCTGGGTCAAAGGTTTTCGGGCAGCCACTGCCTATTCTGGGATGGCTGGTGTTTGTTTCGAGATGGGTCCTGATTTTCCGTTGGGCTTGGTGAGGATTTGCTAGCTGTTCGGCAGCCTGCCTGTGTTGGGCTGGCCCTCCAGCCTTTCATTTGAGTCTCAGGAAGTGGCTGTGTAGAGAAAGGCACAGTGGAGGGTGGGGAGCTTTGGGTCACTGGCGCACAAAGCCCCAAAATAGATCATCTTCTAAATCGCCAAGCCAGTGGGGGCGGTGATAGATGCTTTGCATAATCTCCTACCCAGAAGGAAAGGTTTTTTTTTTTTTTATTTTTTTTACTGCAAACACATTTTTTTGGAACAAAAGAATCCCTGAGGGACTTGAAAAGATCCAAGTGTTTGGTTCAGAGCATCACAAAATGAGAGCCAGAGAGGCTCAGGTTCAAATCCCCAACCTACCATTTGCAAGCTGTGTGACTCTGGTCAGGCACTCTAACTACCCTGAGCCACAATGATGAAGAAGATGAGAGCAGACCTTCCAGCATGTATGAAGTGCAGCTTATGCTGTACTTGACACATGGCGAATACGTTGCGTGGAGTAGCCCTGGCTCTTTTCCATTTTCTTTTCTCCTCTCACCTTGGTCCCAAATTTGTACTTGGTTCCTGGTAACTTCATCATCGTGGCTGGCAGGGAGGGGATAAGACAAAGCCCTCCCCTCTCTTGCAGGCCACTGGCCTGGGAGGGAAGGTTACAGGCATGAATAGTGACTTCTGTAACCTCCTCCTTCAAATCCCCCAAACCTGTGAGCCTGGGATGTTCCTTGGCATGGTAGACAGTGCGAGCAGTCAAGTGAGGCAGGCTGAGCGGGAAGAGGATCCTGAACTATCCAGGTAGATCCAGTGTGCTCAAGAGGCCTGACAACAAGCAGATCAGGTGAATGGAGGGCCGTGGCATGGGGACAGGAGCAGAGGGTGGAGTGAGTACAGAACAGGACTGTACATCAAGGAACCTGGCCAGGGCTAGGGTTGTAGCTCAGCACAGTGCTTGTCTCACACGTACAAAGGAAAGAAGGACCAGAACACGAGTCTCCTGAACCTCGGCGAGTAGCCAGGCTCTGAGCACCCCTGATTTCAGCCCAACAAGCCTAACTTTCAATTGGGAACAGGATAATGATAAAATCCTATTGCTTTAAGTTATTGGGTATGTGGGACTTTGTGGTAGTGTAGAGAGGCAGAGCCAGGGTCCTGAGCTTGTTCAATGCTTGTTAGTTAGCTTGACTGCTGGTCAAATCTTGGTATTTCTGCCCTCTGCCTCCCCAGACTTGCATAGTCTATTCTCTGAGGCCAAGTGTCTGGGGTTTGAAGGTAGCCTTGTAGGCAAGCTTGTATGGCCACATAGCAGAGAGTCCTGTGGTTAACTTAGCTCCTGCTGCAGAACTGTTTCTTTGAGCTGGTAGCAGGCTCTATATTAGCCAGGCTCTACATTGTTCTGTCTGCCACCAACTGCCTTACCCAGGGTCAGGGTCAGAGTGAGCTGAGGGTAGGGGTGAGGAGAGGGTGCTCTTGGGGCAACATCTCATTTTTTCCTCTGTGGTGTAAACTTCATGTTATAAAGTTCTTGTGGAGTGTGGTGGCAAATGTAATCCCAATACCTAGGGACTTTGAGGCCTGTCTGGGCTGCAGGTCAGCCTGGGATCAGAATAAGACCTATTTTTCAAAAGAAGGGTTGGGGGCTGGGGAGATGGCTCAGTAGGCAACGTGCTTGCCATGAAAGTATCAGGACTGGGATTTGGATTTCCAGCACTTACATACGTGTCGAGCAGATGAGCGTGGTGGTCTGTCTGTAATTCCCATGCTTAGAGGCGGGGTGGGGTCCTCAGAGCGAGCTGCTGGCTAGACGAGCTGGCCTTGCAAGCTCTGTGTTCCACTGAGGGATCCTGCCTCAGTGAATAGGGTGTGGAGTGACCGAGGAAGATGCCTAACATCTTGTATACACACACACACACACACACACACACACACACACACACACTCCATACACATATATAAAAGGACAGGGGAAGGGATGGGGAAATGCCTGAGTGGGTAAAGAGAGCATGAGGACCAAAGCTCAGATCCCAACACCCACATTAAAAAGCCAGCCACAGTGTCCTAGGTCTGTAAACTTAGTACTGAGGGGTTAGAGACAGAAACATTCTGGGGATGTGCTAGCTAGCCAGGCTATCGGAATGAGTGAACTCCAGGTTCAATAAGAGAGCCTGTCTCAGAAACTAAGGTGGGGGGTGGCAGATAAAGACAGTGAAAGTAAGCCTTTGGCTGCCCCACACTTATGTATAAGCAGGTGCATGTGCACATACATGTATATACTATATCTACTTAGACATATAAGCACACATGATACAGAGATTAAAAAAAAAAAAAAAGCAAACTAGAAAAAGCTGTTATGTCTGCCTCCTGAGGGTGCGAGCCTTCTACTTCTGCAGAAGAGGCAATCTTGGGCTTGGTGGAAAACTCCAGGTCTGGCTCACAAGTCTTTGCTGTGGCTGCATTTGACTGGATCACGACCCTGTTGTATGTTTCTTACATGCCACACTGTGAGTTATGGTACACTGCAGGCACTGGACTCCTACACACAGTAGGTACTAGAATTAAAGAGTAACGCCACAGCTGAGGGGGCATCCCATTTATTGCCACCTGGTGTCCTTTACTCTCCTTGTCCTTTCTCATGACGCCACCGTCACTGGTGAACACTGACTTCCAAGGCCAACGCAGTTGGGATTAAGGGGGAGGTCCTGGGCTGGGGACAGATGGTCCTGGATGAAGAAAAGAAACGTAAAGATGTGGCTTTGAATATGGCAAAAGTACCCATGGGCCAAAGGAGAAACACCATCTTTTTTTCAAAAGGTGCCAGCCAGATTACAGTGCTTGAACCCCTCTTTCAGGTGATCTTAAGGCTTATAACTTTGTTCTTCTTGCTTTTGAGGTAGGATCTTTAGCCTAGCCTGGTCTCAAACTCACTATGTAGCCTAGGATGACCTTGAACCTCTGATCCTCCTGTCTGCTGGGACTACAGGTGTGCATGTCTATACCTAGTCTATTCAGGGCTGGGGGACTGAACCCAAGGTCATTTGTGCACGCTAGGCGAGCACTCTACCAACTGAGCTACGGCCCCAGGGCAGCCTTGGAGAGGACTTGCTCATCTTTCAAGCTAGGTTCTGGGGCTGTGGTGGCGCTCAGTGGTAGAACCCTTGCTTCCTGAGCTCATGTAGGGCCGCCCCCAGCTCTACAGTGAAAAAGCGAGCAATGTCTCTAGAGGCAGATGTCTTACTGCCTGTTCCCGGCTCTGCTTACTCTTGTTTGAGGTCTTGTGTGCCTCAGTTTCCTCATGGGTATGGTGGGAATCATAACAGCGCCCACCCTTTGGGGGGCTTTAATGTATGCACTACCATGTAAGGAGCAGTTATAGAGTGCACATGTCCACTGAGGTGTCATGGCGAAGGGGTGGGGGTGGGGGACACGCTGTGTCCTATTCAGTACCAGATGTCATGATAGGTGGGATTACTTGTTCACCAGATCCTCGGTCTTTGAAAAAGCCCGATACGTCTGGATGAGTCTACCCATTTTACAGATGGAATGGAGCCTCAAAAGGCAGGAGGCGCCTCCTGAAGTCATCCAGTGAGCAAGGCCTTGGTTGTGGTTTTTCTAGAATGACTCTCGAGGCAGCCAGAGACAATTCAGGGTCACTGGGGGTTTTCCAGAGACCGCTGTCCACCTCTTATTTGAGTCTCTTTGTTCTCCTGCCCGATCAGAAAATCGGTGGGGGTGGGATGAGTTGTCTCATTTCCCTGTTGACTTGGTATTGAAGTAAGAGACCATCCTAAGCTGGAAGTGGCCTGGTGAATTGAAGCCCAGCTCAGTCACAATCTGTGCTTTAGCATCTTGGCCTTTTTCTATAGGTACAAAGTTGTTTTCAGGCCTTGGAGCAAGCATCGATGAGGAAAGAAGTAGATTTCAGCTAGGGTGACAAATGACTTCAAATCCAAGCTTAAAGGTGAGACCAGCTGAGCCATGGCATGCCTACTAGAGAGTGGATGGATTGAGCCTCCCACGGCAGGCTCAGGCTCTGCAGGCCTGTGGTGGGGATTGCAGACTATTAATGTGAAATCTCACCTTTAAGGTGTTGACTCAGTTAAACAAATAGACGGACCCCACCACCCGGATTTACTGGATGCGTCGTCGGCAGTGACTGTAGCCCACAAGCTGCAGGCTCTTCCAGGCAACTGAGCCCTTTCACGGCTCTGAGCAGCCATGTGAGCTGCCTCTTCCTCTTCTCGTAGTGGCCGCAGTGTTGATCTGTGTGGCTGTGTTTGGTGGTGGTGGTGGTGTCATCCTAGGAAGACATCTGAAGATTCACTTTCCTTTCACCGAAGCTTTTAATACCAGCCTCCCTCGCAGAGTGCAGCTGTGAGTTTGAATAAGGCAGCAGCTTCAGAGCACCTGCTGAGCTTTCTGCTCGGTAAATGAGAACCTCCTCCCTTCCAGTCTGGGTTCTGTTCTTGCTAGGAACTGCTGAACATCAGAAAGCTAACAGGACGCAGAAAGAACGGAGAGAGAACAGAGCTCTGGGGCTCATCCCTAGGAGTCCTGCTTGTAGGGTGACATGGCGTGCTAGTCAGGCATCCTGACCCCTACCCCACCTTGAGGCTTTTGTGTATTTGCTTTGCTTGGGCAGATCTGGGGCTTTGGGCAAGAGATGTTCTTTAGCAGGCATAGAGGGAACAGGAGATAATAGCTCGTGCATTCTAACAAGTGTCAAGGTCCCGTGACCAGAGAGTGGCTCCCCTAAAACCAAACCAGGAAAAGACAGTAGGGGTAGCGTGGACAGTAGGGATAGTGGCTGGAAATGTGGTTGGGGAGCTGGGAGTGTACGTTCTGCAGAAGGGAAAGGCTGTGTTGATCTTCCTTGCCATCCCAAACCTTCAAAAATATTTGACACAACCTATTTAAGTATTCAATATAGTGATCAATTATAGGCTGAGCCACGCACGACAGGGGCCTCAGTACAATCTAGGCTGGGACATGGCCAGCTTCCAGAAGACTCTATGGCTGTTGTTCTTGACTATCAGTTCTCTCCCTAGCTAGTGCTCATCATCTCCTCTTCCCCTCCCCTTCTTGAGATAGATAGGGTCCCCTCATACACTCTACAGTGACTTTGAACTTGCTCCACAGCCAAGGATCACTGTGAACTTCTGATCTTCCTGTCTCTGCCTTCTGAGTGCTAGGCTGACAGGCGTGGCCCACCCCGCACAGTTGTATGATGACTGGGAATGGAACCCAGGGCCTTGTGGGCACTGTGCAAGCGCTCCACTGACGGAGCATCATCTCCAGCTGCTCCTTACTCCCTGATTGTCGGAGCACACAGGGTTTTGCCTTGGCTTACATGTGCATGGGGACATTTTTACCAATACTGCGGATGGAGGTAATTTAGCATTTCCTTGTTGGTGGCTGCAGGATGCCCCGTGGTGGGGAGGACTTGGCAATCTTCTGGGTCTTCCATCACTGTGGCTTTTGCTTATTCAGCTTCTGCCAACAGTGGAACCAAGGGGCTTTGCTCTGTTACTGTAAGATATCCGCTTTCTCCCACACTCAATGTCAGTGGGAGGAATGATCTTTCTTTCTCCAAACCCTACAGGTAGGAATTACTTACTGTTTAGAGCAGGGTTGGAAAAAAAAAAAAAATCTCCTCCATAGGTTTATTCACACATACTTAAATGTAAGGGTTTCTTTTTTTTTTCTTTTTCTTTTTTTGGATGGGGGTTATCTATATTTAAAATTATTATTATTCTTGTTTGGGTGGTTTTATTTATTTATATTTAAAATTATTACTATTTTTGTTGTTGGTGTGCACCAGGGCATGCGTGCACGTAGGTGTGTGTGTGTGTGTGTGTGTGTGTGTGTGTGTGTGTGTGTGTGCATGATCATCTGGAGGTCAGAGAGCAACTTTTGAGAATTGGTTCTTTTTCCACCATGGGATCCAGGTATTGAACTCAGGTAGTCAGGCCTGTGTAGCAAGTTCTTCCACCTGTTGAGCCATTTCACTGACCCTAGGTTTTTTTTTGTATTTATTTATTTATTTATTTATTTAGTCAGAGTTTCATTATATAGCCAGGACTTGCTTTGAACTTGCCCAGGCCCAGGTTGGATCAAACTCATGATCCTCCTGAGTACTGGGATTGTTTTCTGCTGTGTATGGACTTTTAAATAAAGCCAATTCTGGAGGGTTTGTGTTGTGCAAGCCTCGGGGAACCTTCCTTTTCTGTGTTCTGGACATTCCTGCTGACAGTCTACACGCTTACTCTTCTGCCATTGGTCGGTCTGCACAGTCACTTCTCTGCCGTTGGTCTAGGTGGTCTACAGGGTCACTTCACTCTGCCTCCATGGCTGCCCAGTGCTCATAGTATGACTGGGGCAGTAGTACTTCTTTGCTGGCAGCAGGCAAGGCAGATCTAGCCCCCATACCTGATTGTGTGTGCACATGCATGTGTGTGTGTGTGTGTGTGTGTGTGTGAGAGAGAGAGAGAGAGAGAGAGAGAGAGAGAGAGAGAGAGAGAGAGCGAGAGAGAGAGAGAGAGAGAGAGCGCACACTTGGTGTGTTTGGTTGAGGTCCTTCCCTAGACTTGAGTTCCTGGGTGCCCACAGTCACTCTATTCATAGCCTGGCTGTATTTTTCCCTTACCAGGCTAGGACTGCCTGCTGGCTTTGGCAGAGATCGTGGGGTGAATTTGTTTTACGGACAGGATCCTATAAACACGTATGGACTGAGGAATAGCAAGGAAGCCTGGGCTTGAGTCGTGAGAAGGGGTGCCTGGGTCTGCCTGCTGCCCTTGCCCCCCATCCTTCTCTGCTT
>JADRCD010199985.1:0-12342 GCA_019843815.1 Montemys delectorum
CGTTTTGTCCTATTGACAGTGTCTTTTACCTTACAGAAGCTTTGCAACTTTATGAGGTCTCATTTGTCAATTCTTGATCTTAGAGCAGAAGCTATTTGTGTTCTCTTCAGGAAATTTTCCCCTGTGCCTATTTGCTCATGGTTCTTCCCCACTTCATTTTCTATTAGTTTCAATGTATCTGGTTTGATGTGGAGGTCCCTGATCCACTTGGACTTGAGCTTTGTACAAGGAGCAAGGAATGGGTCGATTTGCATTTTTCTACATGTTGACCGCCAGTTGAGCCAGCACCATCTGTTGAAAATGCTGTCTTTTTTCCACTGTATGGTTTTAGCTCCTTTGTCAAAGATCAAGTGACCATAGGTGCATGGGTTCATTTCTGGGTCTTCAATTCTGTTCCATTGATCTACCTGCCTGTCACTGTACCAATACCATGTAGTTTTTATCACAATTGCTCTGTAGTACAGCTTAAGGTCCGGGATTGTGATTCCACTAGAGGTTCCTTTATTGTTGAGAATAGTTTTGATTAGTTTAAGATACCTTAAACTAATCAATGGAAATTACTTATTACGAGAGACAGACTTAATACATATTTTTCAAAAAAAAGTGGCTGTTTTTTCACAACATATCAACTATATATATATATATATAGTCCATCTGTGCAGTAGTCTTTAGGGTATGATATTATTTCTTTAGAAAGGGAAAAAGTATGAATATAGATAATAAAAAATTTGATAAGGCCAGATTTATGACAGCTACAGTGCACATTCCTTGCTTTTTCCAATAGTTGACCATGTGTTTGTCCCCTTAGAGACCTATGTGACTAGACTCAGACTCTGAAGCCCTCAGCAAGGACCCACTCCATCTCTTGGCAATTTGTCCTTTCAGTTTCCCTTTGGCTTCTGTCTTTCTCTCACCCAGAAGTTTAAGGTATCCCGCAGCCTCCTCCTGGTTTTCTCAGTGCTTTCTTTCTTCAGAACAACAAGGTGATGTTTGTGTTGCAGGACTTAGTGAATCTTGGAGCCTTTGGCCCTGAGCTTCTTGCCTTCTTCATTTCTTAAGGGTTTTCTGACTTGTTGATGGACATCATCTGGAACGAGACTGAACAGCTTTCAGATTCTGCTAGCTCATTGAGCCCCAACCACCAAAGCATAGCAGTATCTGTAGTCTAGAAACATCCTTTTTCCTTTTATTTTAAGATAATAATCAGGTTGAGAACACTCAGGCTGCCATCCACGATGCATCCGAAACAGACTTGCACTTCCTCTCTTCTTCTCCTTGGTCTATACCAAGAGTCATAATAAGAATGCCACTTACTCAATAGTAGGCATACACTGCCAAGCATCAAGGCAGTTTGCTTCACTGGAAAACCTTGTTTGTAATTCCCACCACTGATTCCGACCACATGGCCCTTCCACTCTTCACCAGAACACCAGCAGTTACTTTTGTGGTCATGTGCTTCTCACAGAATGCACAGAGTTCGTGTTCATCGTTCACATCAGTGAGTTCCTGACAGCCAGAGACTGGGAAGGAGATGGCTTGCTCTTGACGCAGCTGACAGCCTAACGGGTAACACAGAAAAAGAAAAAGAAAACTTTTCTTTTCTTTACTCATCTGGTTTTCTAGCATTTGTGTTAAAGGATAGTAATGTGAAAAGGGAAAAAGAACAAGTCATCAGTCAGTGCTGATCAAAGGCCCAGCAGACCATAAAAGGCAGTGAAGTTCCCATCACCAGGTCATCAGAGGTTAAGTGTTGATTGACAGGCATTCTCGAGCTGAGAACCTTCATCTGTTTCACTGGCAGAGAGATGGCTCCCACTTCCCAGCTTGATTCTACCAGTTTGTAACTTGGAACTCTTCCTAAGCAAACTATTTTCCAAACTTGATTATGATAAATCAGGGCACCTGGTCACATAGAGTGAAGAAAGTGTTCAGAGAGTTCCCATCAGTTTAAAATCTAAAATATTCATATTATGTAGGGGGTCTCTGCCCCTGCCACCATGTGAACAACATGAAAAGCATTCTGAGGTTTGCATCAGGGCGAGACCAGTTTGGTAATAACCGCCAGTCTACCACAGTCCCCATCCCATCACCATCATCATTCTAAGGACAAGCCACCACAGTAGCCTTTTCATGGTAGTAGCCTTTTCTAGAAATGGCAACCTCTCTTTCTAGAAAGAAAACAAAATGCCGAATAAAGAATGACTTTGGAAGAGCCAATTCTTCTTTCTGATATGAAGAAACTTGAAGTAGTAATAACTTCCTTACTCGAGTAGATTTAAAATGGAAAAAGTTCCCTCCATGGTGCCTGTCTGTGGGGATAACAGAAGAGCTGGGCATGACTTCACTCAGTGGTAGAGATGAGTCTCTCACCTTACAATAGAAATAGAAACAAAAGCCAGTCTGTAGACCATGCAAGAAAAGCATCAACCTCAGGCAGAACCTGACAATAATAAGTGCACTGCTTCCTGGATTGACCTAACCTTGCACTGTAGAAACAGCAATGCTAATAGCCCCATCCTTGCAGAAAAAATACAAAACGCCAGGCAGATTTCCTTCTGTCCTGTTTCTTTTAGATAATTTGCTAGGCTGGAAGGACATTAGCAGCTGCTGGCTTCGAAATTTACTGTTCTGTTAGTCTGAGACACATATCAGAAAATAATGAGGAGGCTGGCAATCTGCTGTGCAGGACACAGCCAGCCAGAAGGGTGCCTCTCAGGGACCATGTGTGCTCTGGGAAAATTTCATAGAAAATGAAATCAAGTACAACAAATACATATTTTCTTTTATTTATTTGTTTGCCTATTTCGGTCCTTTTGTTGGTGCTGTTTTGTTGAGGATTTTTGGCATTGTAGTTTCCTTAGCCAGTTTTTGTCTCCATTAAGCAAGGAAGGAGCAGAGTAAATTTTGCTAAATAAGGAGAGGATGCTTTGCCAGCATTAGTGTCTAGCTTCCCAGCAAATCCTTCCTTCAACTACACAAGGCATGCAGTTTCTAAGCTCCCAACTCCAAATGTCCTTTGCTGACTTCAATCACAGCTCCAAACTCTGGAGGTAGCTGTGAGCATCTGTGGTTTTGGTTAGCTTTTCTTTTTTTTTTTTTTTCAATTCTATAAATAATGTAGACAGTATGGCAACACAAAGGAACAAAGAAAGAATCTATCTATCATCTATCTACCTATCATCTATCTATCAAGTACCGATTATTTTCACAATGTGTTGCTTCTGCTGTGTGATCCCAGTGTGTACTGTGTATGGAGAATGTGTGCTTAATAGAAGCAAAACTATCTGCCTGTCAAGG
Source organism: Montemys delectorum (assembly GCA_019843815.1). Lineage (NCBI taxonomy): Eukaryota > Metazoa > Chordata > Mammalia > Rodentia > Muridae > Montemys > Montemys delectorum. Next base: position 3,298 of record JADRCD010199985.1, read on the forward strand.
GTCTTGTACCCTATCTCTTCAGTTAGCCTTGTATTACAGCCTCCTTTCCATAGATGATGGTGATGTGTATTGATCAGTGGTACAACATCATAGGATGCGTTGTGCATAATTTTCTTATTGAAATTTGGGTCATTTTGTATTCATACTATTATAGATAATGATGAATAAATATACCCTGCATTTTAATAATTTCCCAAAGTATTAGTTGATCCCTTAGAGCGTTATTGAAGATACCACTAGTCACACAGTTGTGTTTAGGGTTCTTTATCTGTGATCTCAATGCCGTCAGCCTCTTCTAAAACACATACTTTCTATTAACTAGATTGCAGGGAAATCAGAGCAGAAGCACTGGTCCCTAAGTGCCTTTCTTTCCTGTCTATATATAAAGTCTATTCAAAAAACAGCTTAAAAATCCAAAAAAAGTCTCAACTAACATTTAAGTGAGAATGTTTGAGTTCATCAAATTTCCTGATATTTGCTACTAATATTATCAGATTATAGAAGTTGCATGTAAAGATGTTTTATGAAATATTTTATGTCTTGTATCTTGGTACTGATTTTAAAAATATTGATCTTTCTTTATCCCGGTTTCCTGTTTGTGTCCCATAATGTGTGTGTGAGATACTTGTATCATTGAGTCATAGCAAGCCACAGACTCTCTGTCATAAGGAACCCATGCTACTGAAGCCCGTGCTTTTGGAAATGTGCCTGGTCAAGTCACCTGATTTTATTCTGAACCCTGTGACAAACAGCGCAGCCCATGCAACATGCAAGTGGCCTCAACATGATGAAAGATGAAACTTGTGGGATCTGTTCCACGAAGGCCTTAACAAAATTCCCAATGCAAATATAGCCATGTTTTCCATAACAATGGTTTGGTTAAATATGTGGCCCTATATTTAACAGTAGCCTCATAAGACTATAATGGAAAAAAAAAGTTTTATAATCTACTATTCCTGTGACATCAAAGTACAACACATTACTTGCATGCTTTGTGGTGTGGATCTTGAACATAGCAACAGGTCCACTTATATAAAAGCATGACATATACAATCCTGTCCAGTATGTAGCACTTATGCTGACAAGTTTGGCTTAAGCATTCACTTTACATTCACTGCACTACACTTTTACCATTACCTTGACATGTGCTCTTTCTACTGTTACACCATGTGCTGTGTTATGCTTATAACAACCATATGTCTTGTGTTTACTATCTCTTGAAAGCACCACTTTCTCTTCTACTTGGCTTAATCTTGTGCTGTTTTGTTCTTTGTGTCCCTTGGAACAATGAGTGACATTGATTGTGTATGCAGGTATGGGCCATGCTATGTAGTTTGTGTGAATTTAATCTATTATGTTCTCACAATGCAACTGGTTACTGTTGCTTTTTTTTTTTTTTTTTTGAGAACATGCTCCATCATTAATTTCTGTGTGAAATGTTTTTGAGTGACAGAAATGGAGGCCTTCAGCCTTTAAGATTAATAGAATCTATAGAGGGTGATGATAACCTGAGTGATGAACTTGAATCCCAGGGGAGCCATGGGCATTGGAATTCACCTAAGACCTCAGGTTATCACATTGCTTGCTATTTTTCCTCTCACACCATTACCATACTTAAAGTCTTATGAGATATGCTTGGTGCAATCTATGAAACTTACTTAAAAATGTTCTTGATCTCATTCTTGTTTTGATTGACTTGGCAAGACCATGTAAACAATAGAGCATGAGGTTTTCTATCATTTTCTTGTTCATATGTTCTGGTTTTATTGAACCTCACACTGTGATAAGATGCACGTTAGATGCTAAGAGCACAGAAACAAAGATACCACAATAGGGGATTGTGATGTGGTGTGATAAAATAGAACAGGCTTTGACATTTATTAGCAATAAGATTAAGAAAACTTCTTGGCATCCTTACCCATTTGAATGGTAACAGAGGCCATGAGAATAGTTTATCTCTTTCCAATGCTTTGTAGTCATTCCCTCCTGTACTGAGAACTGACTGCAATCATAAGTCTCCAGAGGGCCATATCCAGTCTGTTTTGCCTTACCTAACAATACAGTGATGCTTGTGTATCTTCCATGGGAAGTCTGGATAGTGAATGGCACAAGATGCATTGGAGACTGGAGGATTCATATTCAAGTCCTTGTTGGATAGTAAAGGCTCTGAGGAGAACTGCTTCTGATGATGGCAAGGATGTTTCCAGAGGTCATTACCAGTCCACTAGGATTTCTACAGGTCTAACAGGCTTCATGTCTTTCTACTGAGTGAAACCTGTCATGCTGTTTCTTAGAGAGTCCCTGGGATTTCAAAATCACTCTGGGTCAGCAGCACCCCTTACTGTAGTAACTGAAATACAGTCATTTTTTCCCTGCTATCCCTCACTACATAGCTAGAAAAGTCATGTGCTATCTTTAGTCTTAATAAACAATTTATTAATTATTAGAGACATTTTGCATTTTTTCCTAACAAAACAATGAACCAACCAACCAAACAACCAAACAAACAAATACCTAAGGAAAAATTTCCTGATTGGCAGGCAAGCTAATAGAAGACTGAAGCTCAGAGTTCATAAAAGAGAAATTGCTTCCACAAATTCAAGGTTGAAGTCAGAGTGGAGCAGATTGATGGCCAAACCCAGACACACACTCATAAGAGACAAGGTAATATAGGACCAGTGGGTCAGACCTAGAACTCATTTGAAAGAGACCCAGAGATTGGATCATGCTCTGGGCTCCAGAAGTAGATCATGTACCTGAGAGAAAGATTTGAAATTTTAGAAGGTTATGCAATACTATCATTTTATAACTATGTGTGCGAGGGCACAACAGAGACTCTATTTTAAGATTTCTCTGCTATAGTCTATATTAAGATATACATAGCAACTTTCTTCCCAAGGGAAGGAAAAGCAAGAAGGTGAAGCAGCCTCTGCAGATACCTTGCTAGGACGTCTCTAGCAGTGGTCTTGCTGCACACCCCAGCCACCAAAGCTCAACAGTTAGAAGCTGTTGACACTATTTGTGATACTCTGTTATTCTTGCAGACAGGAGCCTAGCATAACTGTCTCCAGAGAGGCTTCATCCAGCAGTGGATGGAAACGGATGCAGAGACCCACTCCCAAACACCAAGTGGAGCTCTGATAGTCTTATGGGAGAGTGGGGGATAAGGGTTGAGTAGGCTGGAGGGGTCTAGAACACCACAAGAAGACTTACAGAGTCAACGAATCTGGGCACATGGGATTTATAGAGACTGAATCACCAACCGAAGAACACGCAGGGGCTTGACCTAGACCCCCTACATGTTTGTAGCAGATGTTCAGTTTGGTCTTCATGTGGGTCCTCTAACAAGTAGAACAGGGTCTGTCTCTGGCTCTGTTCCCTGTCATTGGATTTCCTTCCCCTAGCTGGACTGCCTGTTTGTGCCTCAATGGGAGAGGATGTGCTTAGTCCTCCTGGGGCTGGGTGTTTTAGGGTGAGGTTGGGGGACTTCTCTTTCTCTGAGGAGAATGAGATGGGCTAATGGAAGGAGGGGTTTGTGAGGTTGGGACTGAGAGAAGAGGAGAGAAGGGACTGTTATCAGGATGTAAAATGAGTAAATCATAAATTAACAACAACAGAAAAAGAGGCCTCCCTTCATGTTACATTTCCTCTGACTGATGCTTCTCCTCACTGATCCTTTGCTTCTGTTTTGTTATCTGAGATAACTTACTCAAACACAATATAACACTCTTGTCTTCTCACTAAATAATACGTGGTGGGTCTGGACTGCGTACAGGAGGAACTCTGGGCTCTGTTCCCAATGTTCTGTCTCTACTTTCCTCTTTAGGTATATATCCCACCATGCCCCAGAACTTCCTTTTTTATATTCACAGTTTCCTGAAACTTCTACCAGGTTTATTTCATTTAATCCTGTGGTTCTTGGCTCTTGGGCACCATCTGATTTCTTTGCCTGCTTTGTGAAATGTCACTGACAATATTCTGTTTTCTCCTGTGCAATCATTTTCTATTGATCTTTACCCCTACTTCAAGCAAGAAATAACCTGTCCTGTTTCCATTGAAGCTGTTAAGTCTCCCCTGTGACAACTACATCAGACTTAGTGTTTGGCCTTGATCATTCTCCTACCATCTTTAGGAATCTTAACTTCTGAAGTGGCAATATTAGAAGGTGAGGCCTTTAGGAAATGCTTTGGTCATAAGAATGAAGCACTCATAAATGGTGCTAGTGCACTTATGAAAGAAGGTTCACCTGTTCTACTATATAATAGCACAGAAACTGGTACTTCTGTGAACTCGGAAAATGGATTGTTCTCTGAGACCAAATCTATCACCAGCTTGATCTTTAATGTGATCCAGAGCTGGGAGCAATAAATTTCTGTTGTCTGTCTGCTACCAGCTTATAGTACACAGTTATGGTAACCTGAGTAAACTAAGACATGTACTTGAATAAAATTGAAGAATTGAGTGAAAAGGCTCATATGAGGAACATATATTTGAGACCATGTAGGACATTGTGAATTAGATGAAAGAATTTAGGAGAATACCTAAGAGAGATAAGGCCAGAAGAGTGTCAGCCTTTAGAAGCTCAGGGATATGACCTTGAATATTCCCTCTTTATATGATCATTGAAAGTCTAGTGTAGAGCATGTGATAATATTTAAATGTAAGACTGAGTGAACATAGATCACTATTTCCCTAGCGTTCCAGAAGTTATCCTTTTCATGATGGAGAAGTATAAACGATACCCTTTTCTAGGATTCTGAGCTCTGACCTGTGTCTTTCCCACCAGCTGAGGCCCTAAAGAATAAAGGCTTATTGATGGATTTCTACCTTCACATTCCTAACTTCCAAAGGTCATGTACTGCCGACAGAATACTTAAAGTAACAATAAATTGATGAGATGCCTCTAAAAGCCTAAGGGCAGAGACATGGGAGCAGAATAGATTGACCACACAATATAATAAATGTTACCACTGGGACATATGTGGGCAGAATTCTCTCCTATGCATCTATCTAACTACCCACCCAGGGAAGACACAGCTATGTGTTTTGAGCTTCATTTGAAAACCAGTGTAAAAATCATTATTCATAGGCTAGTAAAACACACACACACACACACACACACACACACACACACACACACACCCTTAAATCTTAATGCTCAATATTTTTTTGTCAGTGGTTTGGGACACATCAAAGAGTAGTGACAAAATCCAAATACTATCTGGAGATCTGGGCTTTGTCAGGCATGTGTTATCTGGCTGAGTTCTTAAAACTTCTGGTGGGATTACAAACTGGTACAACCACTCTGGCAACAAGTTGGTGGTTCATCAGAAAATTGGAAATAGTTCTACCTGAGGACCCATCTATACCACTCTTGGACATATACTCAAAAGATGTCCCACAATACCATAAGGGCACATGCTCCACTATGTTCATAACAGCCTTATTTGTAATAGCCAGAAGCTGGAAACAAACCAGATGTCCCTCAATCAAAGAATGGATACAGAAAAACGTGGTTCATTTACACAATGGAATACTAATCAGCTACTGAAAATAGGACATCATGTATTTTACAGGCAAATCGATGAGCTAGAAAATATCATCCTGAATGAGTTAATTAAGACACAAAAGGACATGCATGGTATGTACTCACTGATATGTGGTTATTAGCCAAAACGTACAGAATATTTAGGCTACAACTCAGACTATAGAAGTGTAACAAGCAGAAAGGCCCAAGCGAGGATGCTTCAATCCCACTTAGAAGTGACAAGAAATTAAACATAGGAAGCAGAGGGAAGGAGGGACCTATGTGGGTGAAAAGAGCAGGAGGGGAAAAGGGGAACAGGATCAGGTGTGGGGTGGCACAGGAGAGATGCCCAGAGGGTCAGGAGAATGAATGGAAATAGGTAGCCTTGAGGGGTGGTAGGTGAGAGGACCCTCTAGAAAGTACCAGAGACCTAGGAGGTAAGAGGTACTCTCAGGACTCAACGGGGGTGACCTTAGCCAAAATATCCAACAATGGGGAGAGGGAAAACAAAGAGTCTACCTCCAGTAGATAGACAAGGCCTCAAGTGGAGGGACAGGCTTACTTACCCACAGTCAAAATTCCTGACTCAGAATTGTTCCTGTCTAAAAGAATTGCAGGGACAAACACTGAGAAGAGACTAAAAGAAAGGTAGTACAATGAGTGGTTCAACTTAGGATCCATCTCAGGGCGGGGTTGGGGGGGCGCCAAGGCTTGACACTATTACTGATGCTATGATGTACTTACAGATGGGAGCCTGGCATGGCTATCCTCTGAGAGGATCTACCAGTTGCTGACGGAGACAGATACCTACACCTAACCTTTGGACTGAAGTTGGGGATCCTTATGGTTGAATTAGGGGAAGGATTGAAGATGCTGAAGGAGAGGGTAACGTCATAGGAAGACCAGCAGTCTTAACTAACCTAGACCACAGGAAGCTCCCAGAGACCAAACCACCAACTGGGAGCACACTCTGGCCAGTTGAGGCCCCTGGTACATATATAGAAGATGTCTTCAGGGTCTGGCCTCAGTGGGAGAAAATGCACTTAATCCTTCAGAGACTTGAGGCCCCAGGGAAGAGGGAGGCCTGGTGATAGGGAGAGGGCCCTCTCAGAGGCAATGGGGAGGAAGGATGGGATGAGGAACTGGGGGGCAGGTACTGGGAGAGGTGGGTCAACAACTGGAAAGTAAATAAAACAATTAAAAAACAAAACAAAACAAACAAACTAACCAAAAATAACAACAAAAAAACTTCTGAAAACTCAGCTCTGCCCTGTGGGTAGAACAACATTCTCCATATAGGGTTTAGGTGGAAATGAATCTCTTTCTCACAGCTAATCACTCTTGATTTTGTTCTTGTTGCTACTGTTTAATTTTTTTTCAATTTCAGATTTCAGTGAGAGGGTGAAAATAAGCTGGAAAAGAACTGTTTCCAAGGATGAACTTTGTTTAGAAATTAAAAATACCAGTTGGCCTGAGAAAGTGGAAAGTAAATCTCTATATGCCTGTTAAACGGTTGAGGAAAGAGGGGGTTTCCTTTGCTTAGGTTCATGTACATGTGCACTGGCTAACACAAAGTTCTCTTGCATTTGTGTGTTAAGGTAAATGAGTCAACTCAGGAAGCAACCAGTAGGAAGAGCAGCTGTGAGACAGGCAGCGTCTTCCTGGGTACCTCTTAGTTTTTAATTAAATGAGTCACAGAAGGGAAATAGGAAACAATTTCTCAGAGTCCAGTCTGTTAAAGATATAAACCCAACCCAAAAGCTTTGTAACATGGAAAAAACAAGCAAACAAAAAACCCCAAACATCACTTTTCTAAAGGAGGGCTCAATGACACAGTTGAGGCTAATGGATACTTTTCAGAAGCAAGGTAAATTATTATAAGCTGTTCTTGTTCTTATGCAAAAAAAGAATGGAACTGGGGTTGGAAAGGAAGCTTTCTAAAGTTGGTTGACTCTGAATGAGTCAAATGACGTTCAGAAATCCCACATGGTGGAGCCCAGCATCCCACCAGATTTAATTCTGATGCTCTCTACCACTATGTAAGAATCAAACTTGTGTCAAACTTTCAGTGTCTTCTGTATTCTCAGGTTAGGAGCTCAGGCAGTATTGACCAATCAGGTGTCAAGCATGTGTGTTGCTGGCTGAAGTCACATGCTAGTATTCATATAACTAAAGAACTGACCTGGAGGGCTCAATGTGGCACCATCAAAGCATCTAGCATCTTCACTGGGGTGGCTAGGTGACTGAGCCTGGCCTAGACTCTAGGATCAAATAACCACACAGCATCCTATGAAAATTGGTTTCTGGGTAGTTGGGTTTCTTCCACAAGGTTTGGGCTTCCGAGAGCAAGCTCTCTGACAGGATGGATGATAGATGCCACAAGGCTTTCTATGAGACTACCCAAAGTCTCAGAATATCAACTCTACCAAATTCTACTGTCAAGAATGTCACTAAGGTCATCCTGGATTAAGAGAGAAGAATGAGATTTGATATCATCATGAGAGAAGTAATAAAAAATATGTGGCCATTGTTGTTATACAGGCTTAATATGTGATTAAATGCTCTAGTCAGTTACAACTCAAACGCTACAAGATGCTATCATTTAGCTCTGCGTAGACACATTTCTACAGACTCTGATGGGTCATGGCTAATGCCTATAATTCTCCAAATTCTCTACCTATGTTTTTTTTTTTTTGCCATAGTTTGTTTCAATTTATGTGAGGCTAAGTAGAAAGCCTTATTTATGCTTGCCTGAACAGTTCCCAGTTATTTCTGGGTAGAATGCTAAGGTCATGGTCTACTATGTGTATTGTATAACACAGTGGTTTTAAGGCTGGGCCCTGCCTTGAGGAACTCAATCTTACAAACAGCCTTGACTTCATTCTGAGTGAAAAGCCAGGCAGGATAGCCCTGTTCCTTTTTGGATGCATAAACAATAGCATCTATCTAAAACAGCCCATGAGACATAGACTAATTAATTAATAACTTATTCCTAAAAAAAAGCTACAATCATATAAATTTGTCAAAGTAAGTTGGAACCTTACTTTAGAAAGTGGGTGTACCAAAATCCTATAAGAGAAGTTAGGCCAGAGAATGTACAAAATACACCAAACTGAGGAAAGGGTAGAGCACCCTTACCTGACCCCCATAAATAGGTGGGGTTCTAACACTGCTATGATGATACCACCTACCAGTCTGTCATCTGACCACCCAGTCCGTCTATCAAGAAATCTACAGGCAGAGAACTCTCTGCTGTCCCCAAGGGCTCCAGCTCAACTATCCCTAAAAGTTGACAGATTGGCACTGCATGTGTTTCCTCATTCATCTTTTGGGATGTGATCCTGCCCTTTGTCTCTACATCCCCTTACCTTCCTTCTGAAGCTGGGGTGTGACCCTGTGGCTTGAACTCTGCTGTCATCTCTAAGCTTATCTGGCCATTCCCTAAGATAGATAGGTAGATAGATAGGTAGGTAGATAGATAGATAGATAGATAGATAGATAGATAGATAGATAGATAG
>JADRCD010199988.1:1934-23871 GCA_019843815.1 Montemys delectorum
ATCCATCCATCCATCCATCCATCCATCCATCCATCCATCCATCCATCCATCCACCTTCTCTCCCTCTCTCTTTTCCCTCCTCCTTCCATCTACCTCCCTCCTTATATCCATCTATTCATTCTGCCTCTCCCTTAATCTACCTACACAAGTTAAAGTTGCAAGTGTGGGTTGCTCAGATGGCTCTGATGGCTTGCAGCTCAGTATGATGACCTGAATTTGATCACCAGAATTTGCATGAAAAATGAATCAACTCCTACACATTGTCTTCTGATCTTCACATACATGTAGTAGCACACACAGTGTGGCAGGTGCACAGATAAAAAAATTAGGAGCTGGAGGCTCAGCAATTAAGAGCACTGGCTGCTCTTGTAGAGGACCCAGGTTTGAGTCCCAGAACCCATGTGGCATGCCATTCACAAGCATCAGTAACTCCAGTCCCAGGAGATCCAACCTCCTCTCCTGGTCTCTATGGGTCCTCACAGACATGGTTCTCAGACACACATTCAGGCAAATGTTCACATACATAAAATAAAATAAAATAAAATAAAATAAAATAAAATAAAAAACCCATAAATGAAGTACCCTGATTTTATTTTCAGTTCACTCTTCCTTATAAGATGCCATTTTCTTTGTCAGATGGCAGACATCTAGAGTCCCCTACCCACACTCTGGCAGAGGTGACAGATGCTAACTGTATGGACACTCAGAGACATTGATATATGGTCCAAAGAAAACAGTGCTGGAAGAGCTGGTGTACAGGTATTGGTCACGCAATAGGGAGAGGCTTCCCTTGAAGGTGGCAAGATGGGTGTGCCCTTCTTGGAAACATGGAGTCCTCCAGTGTCCTGCATAGGACAACAAGGGAAGAGAGACAGTCTAGCTGTTGCTGCCTGGGGCAGGATCTGAAGCAACAGGGAAGGGTTTCCACAGTTCATCCAGGAAGGAGGACACAAGGTAGTAGGTGCCTCTGTTTCAAGTTTAAAGACAGGGCTTTTCTGTTTAGCCCAGGCTGTCCCAGACCTCTCAATTTTCCAGCCTCAACTTCCTGGGTACTGAGGTGACAAGCATGCTTAACCATGGTTGGCCACTCACAGGTGGGTGGCATTCTACGTCTGGGGATGATTGTAACATGTGTCACAAAGTTGTCTGGGCATATCACCTAGTCTCCTGCATGAAACACTTCAAACACACAAGAATACTTTCCTATCCTAGATAAGGCTGAGAGGAGGTAAATGATTTACCTAAGAGCACATAGCCTGGGCTGACCAATCCTCCCTGAGAGCTCTTTGGACTTCCTTGATGGGGGGGTGTGGAACCTGGGCCTCCTAGGTCCCTTCTGTCTATTTTCAAGCCTAGATATTCTTCAGCTGTGTCCCCTGGATGGATTCCAGACTTGAGAGATGGAGGTGGTCCATTTTTTTGTTTTTTGTTTGTTTTTGAAACAGAGTCTCTCTGTATAGCCCTAGCTGTCCCGGAACGCTCTCTGTAGACCAGGCTGGCCTCAAACTCACAGAGATCCATCTGCCTTAGCTTCCCAAGTGCTGGGATTAAAGGAGTGTGCATCACTGCCCGGCTTAAACCTGTAATATTATCAGCAACCTTGGGCTGTTTGATCCCCCTAAGGTTAAGAATCTCACTCAAAGAGCTTCTGAGGCAGGGGATGAGAGGAGCGGCCTGTACTGATGGCTCTGTGTCTTTTCCACACATAGAATGTTCCTCTGCTGTGAAATTGAAGGTTATCTCAGCACTCAGGAGGCTGAGGCAGGAGGATTAGGAGTTCAAGGTCACCCTCAGCCACACAGTGAGTTCATAGCCAGCCTGGGCTACAGAAGACTACCTCAAAAAGAAAAAAGAAAAAAAAAAGAAAGGTAGAAATATCACCATGAAGTCATACATGTTTGCACATGTATGACCTGGGAGGCTGAGGCAATAGCCTAGGTTGGCCCAGAACTCACTATGTAGCACAGGCTGGCCTCAAAATTATAGCAACCCTTCTGTCTTAACCTCTAGGGTGCTAGATGAATAGTTATGATTCACTATACACAACTTTTTAAAATATTTTTTTTTGCAAAGCCATCTATAGCTCTCATGCAGAGGGATGTCCCAGTGGGCTCAGCATCAGGGTTAATCTGGGCTAGGTCTCTCATAGTGGGCCATTGGGCTCTATTCCAGCTTGATTACATTTTCTTGGCATCAAAGGGCCCTTTGGACATTTGTGACAGTCAGAAGACCGAGAGACACAAGAACACACTGGAGGTCAGAAAACAGGGTCTCAAAAATTCTCCTGAAGGACCATCTACAAGGTCAAATAAAAAAAATTAAATGTAATAAGTGGGGAGTCAGACTCTGGGGTGCAACTCAAAATGACCAATAGAGGGCACTAGCAGTAGGCACCAGGCAGGAGTCAGCAGGTACTGCAGGTTAGTGTCCCAGGGTGGGACACTAACCAGCCTAAAGCCTTTGCATCCAGTTTCACTATTTGGAAATTGTGGGTCACGTGGTAGGAAGATGTCAGAGAGATCTGACAGGGTTAGTTACACCTGCACCTAACCCTCAAATTGCCTTTTGCTCGTCTGTCTCCTCTCCCTCCTTTCCTCTATTCCCCCTTTCTTTCTTTCCTTCCTTCTGTTTCAAACAGGGTTTCAGGTTGGCTCTAAACTCTCCATGTAGCTGAGGATTACCTCCAACTCCTGATCTAGGTGGTTCAATTCTAGCTTTAATATAGAAGGTCTGTTTTCTTGGGCCTGGCATGGTTATGGGCTTCTTTTATCGAAGCATGCTGGTTACTTACACACATATACACATACCACAGAATAACAAGTAAGCCCGGTGGTGGTAATGCACCCCTTTGATCTCAGCACTTGGGAGGCAAAGGAAAGTAGATCTCTATGACTTTAGTTTCAGGCCATCCTGGGCTACACAGAGAAACCCTGTCTCATAAAAAAAAGAATGATTTATTTATTTATCTTTTTAAAAAAATATTTATTTATTTATTATATTACATATAGTAATTGTACTTATAGTACACTGTAGCTGTCTTCAGACACACCAGAAGAGGGCGTCAGATCTCATTACGGGTGGTTGTGAGCCACCATGTGGTTGCTGGGATTTGAACTCAGGACCTTCAGAAGAGCAATCAGTGCTCTTAACCACTGAGTCATCTCTCCAGCTCCTTTTTGTTTGCTTTTTATTTTTCAAGAAGAAGTTTCTTTGTGTAACCCTGGCCGTCTTGGAACTCGCTCTGTAGACCAGGCTAGTCTCAAACTCCAAGATCTGCCTGCCTCTGCCTCTTAGGATAGGAAAGTATTCTTGTGTGTTTGAAGTGTTTCATGCAGGAGACTAGGTGCTAGGGTTAAAGGTGTGTGCCATCATGACTCATTTACTTATCAGGTGTGTGTGTGTGTATCCCACATGCACGCAGTGTCTGTGGAAGCCAGAGAGGGTGTTGGATCCTATGGAGGCTTTGACTGGAATGGCTCCCACAGGCTCATCAGTTTGAACTCTTGGTCTCCAGTTGGTAGACTGTTTGGGAAGGATTAGGAGGTACAGTCTTGTTGAAAGAGGTGTGTTGTGCTGAGAATTGTGTTTTCCTTAAGAACATGGAGATGTAAAGGGGATTCATCTTAATCCCAGGCGTGGGCTCTGGGCCACTTCACACTGCCCACAGAAGTGCTATGATTTACCTTGTGCTCTAGCAAGGCATGAATTTGTCAGCTGCAGATAGTTTTTTGTGAGTGTGTGACACTGGAATTCTGGGGACTTTTCAGAGGATATATAAATGCTGGAGCCCTAAAGGGGGGCCTGGTTGGCCGGTTGTTGGTTGGTTGTGGTTTGTTAAGTAGTAGAAGAAACAAAACAAGAAGAAGTTAGATATCCTGACCACAGAGATCAAACTGTCCCCAAGGAACTTGACTCCCCTAACCAGCAGGAAGTAGTCTATAGATATCGTCACCCTTCCCCCCATCCTCTTTTTTCTCCTACCTTATGTTAGAGGGTTGAAAGGGCAGAAGAAGAGGAGTAGTGAAGGATGTGGGGCACATGGACCACGCCACAGAAGGAATTGACATGGTAAGGTAGAACATGCTCAAACCTCAGAAATTTCAAAACTTGGGACCAGCAAGAGCAGAACTAGCTCCCTGCCTGTTTCTTTTCTTTTCTTTTCTTTCTTTCTTTCTTTCTTTTTTTTTTTTTTTAAGATTTATTTATTTATTATATGTAAGTACACCATTGCTCTCTTCAGACACTCCAGAAGAGGGCATCAGATCTCATTACGGATGGTTGTGAGCTACCATGTTGTTACTGGGATTTGAACTCAGGACCTTTGGAAGAGCAATCAGTGCTCTTAACTGCTGAGTCATCTTTCCAGCCCTCACCTGTTTCTGTGCCTGCCTCAAAGCATGTAACCAGACAGCTCCCAACCGGGTAGTCACAGGTAATTAGCCATGTAGCTCAGCGCCTGGACTGTCTCCTCGTGTTAATGAGGTATCTCAGTACCCAAGCTTTCAGTCAATGATTTTGCCCTCCCTGGATATTCCCATACCCTTCCCACAAACTATATAACCCTTGGTTCACTCCAAATAAAATTTATGTGTTCAAACCCACCCCTGAATAAAATAATTCAAACAAGATAAGATTGTTTCTGAGAGCAGCTTCATTAAAGATCTTCAGAGAAGGCCACTGCTGATGCCTCTTCCCCTTCTGGGGGCAGGGGGAGGTCCCAACCAGAAAGGGATCCTGAAGTGGAAACTTAAGGTTTCTTTGGAAAGTCAGTTGTGTTGGGTGGTGTTTTGCTGGGGCAGATAAATGAAGGAATGTTTTCCTGAAGCAGACACAGGTGAAAGGATAATTAGCTAAAGCAAACACATGAAAGGACACATGATATTAAGAAAGAATACAAATATAACCCAACAGACGGTGATGATGCTGGACGGTATTGGTCCATCTTGCCATTCCTTAATGGTCATTGTTTGTCGTGACTTCATAGAAAGATCTGCACCAGAAAACTTCTGGTGGTCTTCTGGTGGCTTCTTGCTGCTCCCCCTCAGACTTGGGCCCATTGGCAGAGTGATGTCAGCTGATATAGACTCATGTGGAGTTTTGCTAAGACAGACAGTGGTGCTTTGCTGAAGCAAGACCCATGGAGGACACGTGATGTTTGGAGGAAGTATAAATAGGAGCCAACGGACAGTGATGGCGGCTTGCACAGCTAGCTGTGCCGTGCTTCATTGGTCTTGTGTCTTCATCTTTGCTGATCTTCACTTCCATTGAGAGAGGCACAGCAGAGAACTTCTCCTGCCGTCCCTGCTGGTCCTGGTCACTCCTGCTGACTTGTGCTGATTCGGCAGAGGCCATGCTGCTGATGCTGGTTCGTGTTTGCCATCCTGACACTGCTGAAAGGGGATGCTGGTGTATATCCTAGCAACACAAGTTGGATTTCTAAACAGGCCCATCTCACTGTGTCCTAATTACCTTTCTTTCCCATTATCTCTGGTGGGTAGTGGGTTAGAAGGGAGGTAAAAGCATTGCTTTTTGGGTTTTTTGTTTGTTTGGTTTTGGTTTTTGGCTTTTTGAGACAGGGTTTCTCTGTGTAGCCCTGGTTGTCCTGGAACTCACTCTGTAGACCAGGTTGGATTCGAACTCAGAAATCTGCCTGTCTGTGCCTCCTAAGTGCTGGGATTAAAGGCATGTGCTACCACCGCCCGGCTAAGAACCCCTTTTTAAAGTAGGACTTGAAAAACAAAACGAAACAAGAAAAGATAAGGAAATAAAGCTGGACAGTGGTGGCACACGCCTTTAATCCCAGCACTTGGGAGGCAGAGGCAGGAGGATTTCTGAGTTCGAGGCCAGCCTGGTCTACAGAGTGAGTTCCAGGACAACCAGGGCTACACAGAGAAACCCTGTCTTGGAAACAAACAAACAAATAAGCAAACAAAAAAAAACCAAAAACAACAACAAAAAAAGGAGATTGGCAAAATGGTAGCTACTGCTGCTGAGTGGTCCTGCCTTGCTCCCCAAAGGGTTTGTTGTTGCTGTTGTTTGTTTGTTGTTTGGTTTTGTGTCGTAGTTTTCATTTTTCATGTATACTACTTTGAAAAAGTTTAAGGGTAAAGCTGGCCGTTCTCTTCTCTTGGAGGAGACTGCAGAGCTGTCTGTGTGTTTAGAGAGTACACAGATAGAAGTTCGAGAAACACAGAAAGGACCTGTGGGGTAAGAACAGCGTGCTTCAGGCCTTGCTCCACACACTTTCACTGCTAGGCACCCAGAGCACCTCTGTGAACCTAGGGTCAGGGAAGAGCAGGGACAGGAACAAGGTGAAGGTGTTCACCGAGAATCTGCTTGCTTGAAGCAGGCCCCTTCAGTCTTCCCAGTCTTTGTGTAGCTTATGCTTGCCAATGATAGTAGTCTTTTTTGTTTGTTTGTTTTTGTTTTGTTTTGTTTTGGTTTTTTCGAGACAGGGTTTCTCTGTGTAGCCCTGGCTGTCCTGGAGCTCACTCTGTACACCAGGCTGGCCTTGAACTCAGAAATCTGCCTGCCTCTGCCTCCCAAGTGCTGGGACTAAAGGCGTGTGCCACCACCGCCCGGCAATAGTATTCTTGACATAATGAAATGACCTGGTGTCCCATAGAAATGCTAGATCTAAACAGTTTAAAGAGGCTGTGATATTGTATGGCTTGCACTCTCCTTTTGTTAAAGAAATTCTAAATAACTCGGCTCAACAGCATTGGGTGATCCCACAATATGGGAAACGATTGGTTCCAGCTGTATTAGAAGCTGGACAGCAATTACAATGGAGGCAGGAGGTTACAAAAATAGAATAATGAAATGTAGCAAGGGGGATAAAAGTTATTAAAGACCTGCTGCTTGGTGAAGGGGTTATGCTGACTTACAAGAACATATCTGATCTGATGGTGTGATTGAACAATGTCATGTTGTAGCTTTAAGAGCTTGGGATATTCTTGAGGAGCCTGGGGAAAATATCCGCCTCATTTACTAAGACAATACAGGGTTCTGGAAAAGCCTTTACAGATTTCTTACAGAGACTGAGCTCAGCTATAAATAGAGCCATATCAGACCCTGAAACCAGACAGCCATTGATAGAAATGTGGTCTTTGAGAATGCAAACACTGAATGTAAGAGAGTAATCAGACCATTAAAAGCACAAGGAATACCAGTAGATGAATGGATAAAGGAGACAACTGATATTGGTTCTCAGGAGCACAATGCCAATCATAGCTAGAAATATCAGGAATCAAAATGCTTGATGTTTTACTTGTGGTCAATTTGGTCATTTCAA
Source organism: Montemys delectorum (assembly GCA_019843815.1). NCBI lineage: Eukaryota > Metazoa > Chordata > Mammalia > Rodentia > Muridae > Montemys > Montemys delectorum. Next base: position 9,229 of record JADRCD010199988.1, read on the forward strand.
AAGAAATTGTAAGGCTAAAAGATTCAGAACTCAAAATAACAGGTACCAATATTGACTCTAGAGAATATGGTAATCATAGAAGAGAACAAGGAAGTTCTCGGAAAAAAAAAAAGTGTGTTTTGACAAACAGTGGATAATGATCAGAGACCCAAATTAATAGTACAAATAAATGGTGTAGACATAGAAGGTTTGGGTGGATACAGGAGCTGATGAGAGTATACTTTCCCAAAAGTCTTGGAATCCAGATTGGCCACTTCAGAAGGTTTACACACAATTTATAGGATTGGTAAATTATCACAAACAAAATAAAGTGTCTAATGGATTACCTGTGTGGGACCAGAAGGGCAAACAGGGAAGTTGAGACCTCATATAGCTGACATACCCATAAACTTATAGGGAAGGGATCTTTTACAACAATGGGGTTCCTGCATTTACAGGGACAGCAAATGAGGATCCTAGGGTGATATGGTAGGTGCTCCTGGGGAAGGTATTGACACATGGGTTAGAAAAGAACAATCATGTGCTGTGTCCATGGTCAAAAAACAAGATGTCCCAGGGACTGAGTTTCCAAATTTATAAAAGGGACACTGCAGACATACCAACAGCCTTGCCCCTAACATGGTTATCAAACCAGCCTGTCTAGCAAGGGAAGTGGCCCATAACAAAAGAAAAATTGCTGGCACTTGAACAACTGGTACAAGAGCAGCTGGAGTCTCAACATATAGAAGAGTCTTTCAGCCCATAGAATTCTCCTGTGTTGTAACAAAGAAATCAGGTAAATGGAGGATGATAATGATTTAAGAGCAGTTAACAAGGTAATTCAACCAATGGGTCCTTTACAGCCTGGACTTCCTTTACCATCTTTGTTGCTGAGATCATGGCCTAGAAACATACTTGACTTGAAAGGTTGCATGAGCAGGGCAGGGAAAGGTCTGCTTTCTCAGTGCCTGTTTTGAATAATCATCCACCAGAGAGACACCACTGGAAGGCACCTCCACAGGGAGTGTCAATAGTCCAACTCTGAGTCTGGATTTTGTGCAACAGCCACTAGAAATAATGTGTAAGCAATTCCCTCAATCTATCATTTATCATTGTATAGATTTTGTTGGCTGTTTCTGACAAACATGTTTTAGAGAATATGTTTAAGGTAACACAAAGAATTCTGCTATGTCGGTGGTCACAGATTGCTCCAATAAATAAATAAATAAATAAATAAATAAATAAAAAGAGGAAAGTCACTTAGTTATTTGGATTATTGTCTTAAAGTTTTACTGTTGTGAACAGACACCATGACCAAGGCAACTCTTATAAAGGACAACATTTAACTGGGACTGGCTTAAAGGTTTAAAGGTTCAGTCCATTATCACCAAGGCAGGAGCATGGCAGCGTCCAATCAGGCATGGTGCAGGGGAGCTGAGAGTTCTACATCTTCATCTGAAGGCTGCTAGCAGAATATTGGCTTCCAGGCAGCTAGGATGAGGGTCTTAAAGTCCACACCCACAGTGACACACCTACTTCTTTTAGAGCCACACCTACGCTAATAGTGTGACTCCCTGGGCAGAGCATATACAAACCATCACATTCCACTCCCTGGAATTCCTCATAGACTTGTTCAAATATATGAGTCTATGGGGGCCACACCTAAACATAGCATAGTGCAAAATACATTTAGTCCAACTTCCAAAGTCCCCATAGTCTATAGCAGTCTCAAAAATGTTAAAAGTCCAAAGTTTGGGGCTAGAGAGATGGTTAAGAGCACTGAGTGCACTTCCAGAGGTCCTGAGTTCAATTCCCAGCAACCACATGGTGGCTCACAACCATCTGTAATGGGATCCAATGCCTTCTTCTGGTGTGTCTGAAGACAGCTACAATGTATTCATGTAAATAAAATAAATATATAAATCTAAACAAAAATATCCAAAGTTCAAAGTCTCTTCTGAGACTGATCCATCACTTAACTGTAATCCCCAAAGCAAGGCAGGAAACCAGCTGGGCAAACTCCAAACTCTGCATCTCCATGGCTGATGTCAAAGCTGTCTTCAGATCTCCAACTCCTTTTCCATCTTTGTTGATTATAACAAACTTCTTTCTCCTGAGCTAGTTCCACTCCCGGTTAGCAGTATCTCACAGATCTGGCATCTTGAACACCTTGGGGTCTCCAAGGCAACTTTAACAATACAGCTTCTTGTTCCAATGTCTGGGCTCCACTTCTTTCAGCTCTGCCCTCTGCAGCACTCTAAACTCAGGTTGATCCACTCCACTGTTGCTGCTGTTCTTGGTGATCATTCCATGGTACTAGCATCTCTAATATGCTGGGGTCTTCTGCTGCAACTAGATTTCACCAATATCTCATAGGCTCTCTTCATAGTGCTAAGCCTCAACTCCTTTACATGACCCCTTCAGTCCTGGGCCATCCACTGTAAATGAGGCTGCACCTTCACCAATGGCCTCCCATGGCCTCTCACAGTGCCCGAGCCTCAGCTGCTCTTCATGACCCCTTCATGCCTTCAAAACCAGTACCACCTGGGTAATTCTTACACATTACCAAATCCTGCTGCAGCACAAGGTACAACCTTGGCTATCTCTGGAACACAACTTCTTTGTGCTCTCAGAAAAACACTTCCCAGATGTCACCTAAGTGGTGCTGGTCTGTTCATAATCACTGCGAATTTTTTAGCTTCAGCTAACCAGCATTAATTGTCCCAATAGTCTCTTTCATTCTGGGCTCTAAAGTCAGAGCCATGTGGCCAAAGCTGCCGGGTTCTGCTGCTTGCTGGGGCTGGAATATGGCCCAATTATTCTATTACATTATCACCAGCATTCTGTTTTCTAGCTCCTTCACTGCCTAAGGTTGGCTGTTCTGGAACTTGCTCTGTAGACTGATTGAACTCAGAGATCTGCACGACTTTCTCCTGAGCACTGAGATTAAAGGTGTGGTCCACCAAGACTGGGTTTTAAGTTTTCTTCACCTAGAAAACTTGCTCTAATCTAGGCTGGCCTTGAATTCATAGATCTGCTTGTCTTTGCCTCCTGGAATTAAAGGCTTGTACTACCATGCCTAGATCTAAATTTAGCTGTGTGGGATGTTGCCCAAGATCACTACTCCCTTAATTCAATTTAATATCCTTGAACATAGGATTCAGCTCCCTTCCACTTCCTGGTGTCCCATTAAAATTCAAACCATATAGTTTATATTTTTCCTTTCTCAGCTTGCTATGCTTGTTTAAAATGCTGTTGTTCATGAGGTTTAACCAAAGAACAAAGTTCATGGTAGACGTTTCTGAGATTTCCCTTATCAGTGCAATTAATCTGAATCTCTTCACCTTAGCCTCAGGCAGACTCTTCAGACAAGGGCAAAAAGTAGCCACACTCTTTAAAAGTAGCCAAAATACCACAAAAACACTAGGCCACATATTGAAATTCTTCACTGAAACCTCTTGGGCCAGGTCCGTACAATTAAAATCACTCTCAGTAACAAGTCTCCCATATTCCTACTAGGATAGCCCATTAAGCCCCATTTAAAGCATTCCACTGCTTTCCAAATCCAAACTCCCAAAATCCATATTCTTCCAAACAAAAGCATAGTCAGGCCTAGCACAGCAATACCCCAGCCCTGGTACCAACTTGGGTCTTAGGGCTACACTGCTGTGAACAGATACCATGACCAAGGCAACTCTTATAAAAGCACAACATTTAATCAGGGCTGGCTTGCAGGTTCAGAGGTTCAGTACATTATCACCAAGGTACGGGCCACACCCACTCTAATAGTGCCACTCCCTGGGCCGAGCATATACAAACCATCACAGTTATAAAATCAGTCAACAAAAAATCTGACCACAAAAGGTATATAGCCATAGGGACTAACTGTAGACTCTTTAATGATTTTCAAAAATTAATGGGAGAAATTAACTGGCTGAGGTCTACATTGGATTAAGTACATATGAGTTAAGTAATTTGTTTCAAATATTACAAGGATATTCAAATTTAAACAGGCCAAGCTGTCTAACAGCTGAAGCTAAAAAAGAGTTAACTTTTGTAGAACAAAACCAGCAAGGAGCATGTGTGGATACAGTTGATGCTAAACCTGACTGTGTCCTGGTCATTTTACCCTGACCACTCTCCTACTAGGCTCACTATGCAAAGGGAAGATAGTATTATGGAATGGATTTCCTTAACTCATAAACACAGTAAAAAAATTGGAGATACATACATATATAGAAAAGATTTCTGAGTTAATTATCAAAGGTAGAATGAGACTACATCAATTGTCAGGAAGAGATCTAGATGAACTTGCAGTCCCTCTTCCAAATGCTGAGATCATGTCATTACGGTGATTAGTGAGCACTGGCAAAGAATTTGTAGTAAATACTTGGGTGAAATTAATAACAAATATCTGAATAGCAAGTATCTACAGTACATAAAAAGAAATAGACTCCTCCACATATAATAGAGAAAATACCAATTTCAGAGGCACCAACATTGTATGTTGATGCAAACTAGATGGGGATGGAAGGTTATAAAGTTAGTTAAAATAAGCAAGGTGGCCAGGTGGTAGTGGCGTACACCTTTAATCCCAGCACTTGGGAGGCAGAGGCAGGCAGATTTCTGAGTTCCAGGCCAGCCTGGTCTACAGAGTGAGTTCCAGGACAGCCAGGGCTACACAGAGAAACCCTGTCTCAAAAAAAAAAAAAAAAAAAAAAGTAATGTGGTCAAAAGTCCATATACATTGGCTGAAAAATCAGAATTGTATCTAATCCTTTTGGAATTATTAAATTATCCTGAATCTCTTAACATAATTACTGACTTTTTATATGCAGAAAGAGTTGTTTTGGCAATAGAGACTGATGAATTTGTACCTGATAACTCAGAATTAACTTTGTTATTTATACAACTATAACAGGATATCAGAAGTAGAAATTATCCATTACATATTTTTCATATTAGGCGTCATACATGTTTGCCAGATCCATAAGCTCAAGGAAATGAGAAAATTGACCAATTACTAATAGGAAATGTGTTAGAAGCCTCAAATTTTCATGAAGAACATCATGTTAATGGTAAAGGTTTAAAGAAAAATTTTCCATCACTTGGCAGCAAGCCAAATAATAACAATAATAATAATAATAATAATAATAACAATAACAACAATAATAATAATAGTAATAATAACAATGTCCCTATACAACAAAAGTCCATTACCTCCTGGTAGTAACCAAAAGAGATGGCGCCTGGCAGACGGGTGTTTCTCACTTTGTGGAATTGGAAAGCAAAAGTATACACCCCATAGCATTAACGAGTACTGAGGGCTTCTATGGGCATTTGCTTCTGAAAAGGAAAAGGCTGGTTGTGTAAGTACACGCTTATCGGAAATAGTGGCAATTATGGGGATACCTGCATGAATTAAAAGTGACAATGTTCCCACAAGTGTATCCAATAAGATGAAGCAATTCTTTGCATATTACAATATAAAGCATGTCACTGGTATACCACACATCCCACAGAAGAAGCAGTTATAGAAAGAGCCTTGGAAGAGATGCTCATTAAACAAAAAGGGAGAGTAAAAATCCCCAGGCACAGACTAAATAATGTGTTTCTAGGATATACACCAGCATCCCCTTTCAGCAGTGTCAGGATGGCAAACACGAACCAGCATCAGCAGCATGGCCTCTGCCGAATCAGCACAAGTCAGCAGGAGTGACCAGGACCAGCAGGGACGGCAGGAGAAGTTCTCTGCTGTGCCTCTCTCAATGGAAGTGAAGATCAGCAAAGATGAAGACACAAGACCAATGAAGCACGGCACAGCTAGCTGTGCAAGCCGCCATCACTGTCCGTTGGCTCCTATTTATACTTCCTCCAAACATCACGTGTCCTCCATGGGTCTTGCTTCAGCAAAGCACCACATGAGTCTGTCTGTCTTAGCAAAACTCCACATGAGTCTATATCAGCTGACATCACTCTGCCAATGGGCCCAAGTCTGAGGGGGAGCAGCAAGAAGCCACCAGAAGACCACCAGAAGTTTTCTGGTGCAGATCTTTCTATGAAGTCACGACAAACAATGACCATTAAGGAATGGCAAGATGGACCAATACCGTCCAGCATCATCACCGTCTGTTGGGTTATATTTGTATTCTTTCTTAATATCATGTGTCCTTTCATGTGTTTGCTTTAGCTAATTATCCTTTCACCTGTGTCTGCTTCAGGAAAACATTCCTTCATTTATCTGCCCCAGCAAAACACCACCCAACACAACTGACTTTCCAAAGAAACCTTAAGTTTCCACTTCAGGATCCTGTGCCCTCTAGACTGTGCTTCATCCTTTCAGTCCGGTGTGCAGTGGAGTCTGGACACCCTGAGAAGGAAAAAGCAGAAGATAGGAAACCACGACGTCTATTCTGGACTGCACTTCCCTTTCGTTGCTTGGCACGCAGCAGCATCTGATGCTCCAGAGGGAAAAGGCAGATTTCAGGTCCAACCGGGTCTGGACTTCACCCTTTCCTCTGTGAGGTGAGGTGTACCAGAGTGTGCAGGCACAGTGAGATGGGAGGTGGAACCTGGAACCACAACGGACCTGGTTACATTTTGTCACTGGGGACTGAACTTTGATGGTTCAAGAGAGTCCTGAGATGTGCATTTTCCTCCCTATGTCCCACCTGTGGATCCAGATGTGAACTCTTGGCTGTTCCTACCTTTATGCTTTTGCTCGGCTATGATGAAACTCTAAGTCTGATTAAACAAATCCTTCTATACATTCCCATGATCGTGGTGTTTCATCATGGCAATAGAGAAGTAGCCAACACATTCCCTGGAAGCTGGGATTACATGTGGCCGTGAGCTGCCTGACATACAGCTGGGAACCAAACGCTGGTCCTCTGTAAGAATAGGACCTGTTGTTCATAGCTGACTCATCTTCCCAGATCCTGGGTCTCTATTTTGATTGGTAGACTACATTATATAACAGTTCTCCAATGCCCATGTCCATTCCCATACTACCTCTGATTTTAATCATACGCACTCCCAATAACTCATAGGCATAAAGTGGGAAATAGGGGATTCCTCCTTACAAAACATGGAGGACACAGTTTTGCCCTTACTGTGCATGCACCCCAAACCAGTTCAGGGTTTCTCTGTATAGCCTTGGCTGTCCTGGAACTCAGAACTCTGTAGACCAGGCTGGCCTCGAACTCAGAACTCTTCCTGCCTCTGCCTCCCAAGTGCTGAGATTAAAGGCGTGCGCCACCACCGCCCAGCCAGATTGGCTCTTCTAGTCTTCATCCCTGGGCACATTGGGAATGCACTTGAATACAAACTACCCCAATTTGATTGTCAGCATATGTGGGGAGCTCTCTGCTCTTATTCAGGGATATGCGCAGCCTGACGCGGTTGTCGATCATGGACCCGGAGGCTGCTGTTGTTTGGAGAGGGATGTTTTTGCAAAGTACATTCAGGATGGAATGTGGCCAGCAAGTGAACTATTGCATAACCCAAAGCCAGTCCCAGGGTGCTAAACTGTCTCCTATGCTTGCCAGCCATTCAGGTGAGGGAAGGACTTTATCATCCAGCAGTTACTGCCGTATGCTGAGTTCCCCAGGTGCTGGAGAGACAGCTCATACATTAAGTGTTGGCTGCTCTTGCAGAGGACCCATGCTGGGCTCCCCAACACCCACGCTGGGCGTTCACACTAGGAAATGGCTTCTGACTCCATTTCCAGAGGACCCAGGAAACTTTGCTGACTTCCACATCCATTAGGACAGACTTGATTTGCAGGCACTGACACACACACACACACACTAAAGTGTAAATAATTGTTCAGAGGTGTGGCGGCTGTCATCTTTGTGCTGCCAAAGGTGAGGTCGGAGGACAGTTATGAATTTGAAGTCAGGCTGGGGTACAGAGAGATGCTGAGTTAAATCACTTAGGTCTGGAGGCACACCTTTAACCCCAGCACTTGAGAGCAGGGGATTTCTGTGAGTTTAAGGCCTTGGTCTTCAGAGTGAGTTCCAGATCAGCTATGGCTACATAGTGAGACCCTGTCTCCAACAAAACAAAACAGAAAAGTTAAAAAACTTCAAATAACTAGATAGGTTAATAAATAAATAAATAAATTACAAAGTCACTCATTAGAGATTTCAAAATGGTGAAAAAATTTTCCTCATTATTTTTCTGTTTTTATTGCTTGGGTTGGGTTTTCTCTGTCTTGAAGAGCTCATTCACCAAAACCAATTTTGTGCCATAAAGTGGTATAAATAAGGACTTAAGATAGGCATCACCTTCAAAGGTTTTCTTCAGGTTGCTGAGATGTGGTCTCGCTCTGTAGCCCAAGATGGGCCTGAACCTGCCCTGCCTCAGCCTCCAGAGTACTGGTTGAAACGTGTTCCTGGCTCTGCTCCCATTCCACACTAACTCCATCTCTCCGCAGCTTCAGCCCTTACCACCTCACTTCCTGTCTTTGAATCTGACTGCCTTGGGGCCCTCCTGGGGTTGGGATCTTGCAGTGTGTGTCTTGTGTCTGGTTTATGCCACGGAGCAGAACGTCCTTCATTTGTCTGTAGATATCCTAGTCCATTCTTTTACACTACACTTTTAAATTCATCGACACTTGGGCTATTTCCCCATTCAATATTGAATTTTTAAAAAATTTTGTTCAGTGTGTGGGGAGTGCCTGTCATAGCACATGAGGAGTCCATTCTCCCCACTTTAATGTGGGTTCTGGAGGATGAGACCCAGGCCCTTGGCTCATCTCTAAAGATATTATGCAGAAACCATTCCCTGCCAGTTCTCTTCAGAACCAGACCATTGGTGCCTCTCCTCAGTTACATCCGTTTACCTGATCTAGTCTCTCGCAAAGGTCAGTAAGCCTCAGCCATCTTTAGGGCTAGTTAAACCACTGGTGGCGTAGCACCCTTACTCTATGAACAAGGGAGGGTGGGTAGCAAGCATCCTCACCACTATCTTGAGCTCATAGTCTCACTGGCTCCACCTCCAAGTGTAGCAGGTTGGTCTGGTACTGCTTGCATTCAGGTGCTAAATTCTGTATCTCAAGATCTAGTTGCCCCCAAGGGGGAGACCCTCACATCCACCAAGTGATGTATGTAACCTAGCTTCCCGAGTCAATTGGTCAATAAAAAGCTAAAGCCTGTGGTCAGGCAATAGATAGAGGTAGGCAGGTTTTCAGTTACCTAGCTGGAGGTTGCAGATAGAGAGTGGAGAGAAAAAAAGACAAGGAAACTGGAGGAGGCCGCCATGAGAGGAGACATGCCATGAGCTTGTGGCCAGGAAAAACAGCAAGTAACAAGGGACACATGGCAGGGATGTAAGTTAGAATAGCTTCAAACTAGTTCCAACTAGAATAGATGCACAATCCACACTTGTAGTTTGTAAATAAAATACCTCGATTGTGTGTCTTTTATACAGGCTAGTAAAAATTTATATTTCCTTTTATATCCAAGTTCTAGGATGATAGGCATGTGTCACTGCACTTGGCTTATCAAGTCTTGAGGATAAAACCCAGGGCTTCTTCGTTCTAGGAGAGTGCTCTACAAATTATGCCCTAGCTCCGGCCTTCAAGTAAAAAGTGAAAACAGAACTGTGGGTGTAGTTCAATGGTGGGAGCCCTGAATTCAACCCCCAGTATGGCAGGATACACAGTCTACAGGTGACTACTGACCACTGTTCCTTTCCTTGTGGTGAATGAATGAGACTGCTGATCATTTACAACCACAGCAAGAAGCACCTCAGACACGTTTTTTAAAAAAGCTTCCGTTGTAAATTGTGCGTGTCTGTGTGCAGCGCCTGAGAAGGCCATGAGAGGGCACTGAAGTTACATGCTGGATTTTACAGACGCACACACAGCCTTGGCAGGGAGCAGTGGGCTGAACCCACTAGCTTTACACGATTCAGACCGGTAAACTAAGCACCGAACTTCGCCAGCGCTCCCTCCCTCCGCAGGGCTCGAACTTAAACCCTTAGGGGCCTTTTTAGGAACGTTCCCTCTAGAGACGCTTCGGGGCCGGGTGGCAGGTACCGCGCCACGGCCCGGCCCAACCTCTCCACGTGCGGCGCACACCTCGCGCCGCTCCGCAGAGCTCGCCTCGCGCCTCCTTCCCTCCCTCCGCCCGCCCCCTGCGGCGCCTGCTTCCCATTGGCTGGCGGCTTCGTCGTTCCGACCGTAGCCCGGCGGGTCCCCGCCAGCCCGGAAGTCCCGCCCCGCGCGCGGGGCCCTGGCCTTCTAACAGGCTCGGAGCCTTGTCCGTCGGCGAGGACGGGCCCGAGTCGGCGGCTGGGGGCCCGCGGTCGCTGGCGGCCCGGGCTGGCGGCGGTTTCCGGTTCAGCGCGGCTGGCGGGCGGGCGGCCCGGAGCGGCGGCGACGGCCCCGGACAGACAATGAGAGCGGCGGGGCGTTGCTGAGCGGCGGCAGCGAGAGCGACGCGGGCCCGGGGGCGGGGCGGGGCGGGCGCCAGTCATGGACAATCAGGTAAGGAGCCTCGGCCGGGGACTGGCCTCCCGGCTGCCCTGCGCGGCGTTGTGGCTGGCCCTGAGCGCACACGGCCCTGCGGGCACCGGGTTTGCGCGCGCCCATTCGGATGGGCCCTTCTCCAGCCACCGCGACCCCGGGACGTCCTTCCCCCATCGCCATCTCGGGATGCCCCTCCTCCACTGTGACCCACGCACCCCTCCCCCATCGCGACCCCAGGTCTGGTGCAGAACTCCTTGGGGTCTATCTCAGCACCCCAGTGCCACTCGCTCCACACTAGGGAATTCTTTGCCAGCGTAGTGTATCCACGCCGCCGCGTCATCTTGGGGGACTCAGCCTGGCTCAGAGCCCCGTGAGACACCCCTTAGAATCCCAGAGTACCCCATGGGCATCATTCAGGAACCCAGGGTTTCAGCACCTTAGGAACTCCATCTCATTCCAGAGTCCCTGGAGGCACCCCTTAGGAATCCAGTTTACACACAGGCTCCTGAAGTGTTTATCAGGATCCCAGGGATTTAGCACCCTGGGCATCACAGCCTGGAACCCTTTGGGATTCCCCTTAGAGTCTTGGTACTACCATAGCACCCCGGGGATCCCCAGCCTGGTCCACAACTCAACAGGAAGACTTTGGAATCCTGTAGCCACTCACAGTACCGTGGGGATCCTATCCTGGCCCAAAATCCCCTGGGGATTCTTGTAGAATCCCAGCGTGAGAATGGAACCCATTGGAATTACAAAGCCACCCAGTCTAGCTGGGAACTCAACTTCCCTTGTGAATCCAAATCTAGCCAGACTCTCTTCAGAACTCCAGTACATCCCACAGCTCCTGGCATCCTTGTCTGGCCCAGAATCTTTGGAAAGATATCTCAGAACTTCAGTGGGTCCCTAGCATGGCTCAGAGTCTGGAGAGTCTCCACAGCTCCAGTGACTCTAGGTTGGTCCTCCACATATCCTTTCAGAAGCCACACACCCCAAATATGGCCTGAACCTGTCTCCTTTGGAAGAGTCCTTCTTCCTGGGCCCATGACCCCAAATCTCCTCAGACTCCAGGAAGCCCCCAACTAGGTGCTAGTGTACTGGTCAGCTTCAGGCCTGTTTTGAATGCTCTCTGCCTAGCCGCACCCTCTCCATTTAAGACACCCACTTCAGGTCACTTTTCCCAGCCTCCTGCCTAGCCTGCCTCCTCTCTACCTCTTCCCCCCATGAACATCTGGTTCCCCCCCATCTGGGGCTTTGGCCTTTTGCCTCTGGGAACTTAATTCTCATGTCAGATCTTGAGCCTGGGCCAGTCTTGAGCCCCTTTGACCCAGCGTGCTGCCCACTCTCTTGTGTCCAGGGCCCAGGGGTGGCAACTGTTTTTCAGATTTAGCCCAAGGGCAGCCTCAGACCTGGTTCCCTAGAAGCCCTTGAGAATCTTAAGACCCTGTTGTGTCCCTTGGCTGTGGCAGCTTTGCACCTGAGATGATGATTTCCAATTCTCCACCTGTAATCCTCATCCAGTCCTCTCGCTCTGATCTCAGCTGGTCTTGCTGCAGCCATGGTCCGTACAACCCTTCCCCTTCCCCTCTATCCCTGCTCCGTCCGTCTCCTCTCACATTCCTATTGCCTTCCAACCTTACTTAGCTGCAGGTGGATTCCCCAGGCTCCCTGTTGGCAGCCCCCTGCCACTTGGAAACCAGCCCTGTTGGTTCTTGTAAACCTGAGGGTCTTCTGGCCCTTGTACCCATGTCACCCAGCTCTGTACCATGTGAGCTTCTCCCCATCTTCTTCAGATTACCCTCACCCAGGGTCACATCCTCCCCCTTCCCTTCCAAAGATCAAGCTGCTAGGGGTACCAGTCCTGGGAAAGTGTGGGGCTCTGGGGGTGGCTTCCTCTGCTGTTGGTAAGGCCAGGTTGGGGCATCCCTAGCTGCTGGTGACATGGAGGCAGCTTTGTCTGGTTTGACCATGTGGCTGTGTAGTTTGAGGTACACCAGCAGGGACCTCCTGTGTGTCTCACTATCTATGACCTAGGATCATTGGGACAGGTAGCTGGCATTGCTTTTGTCCCTGGTGTTCCTGACTTGCAGCTAGTGAATAGGCTGGTTTGCAAGCCTGCTTGCTACCTGGGCTCTTCATTGATTGAACCACACAAAAAGTCACTGTCCTTCGTTCTGCACCCTCTGCACTCCAAAGCTCAGGAGTCCCTGTCCTTAATAGAATCCCCAGAGATTGAGGCCATTTTCTCTGTGGTGTGCTGGGTGGCTGTCACTTTGTGGCTGCGATGCAGAGGAAAGACAGCAATCTCAGGGACAGTGGGGAACAGGGTCTGCTCAGGTGTAAGACCCCTAAGAGCTACCAGTGCTCAGCTGTGACTATGGCTGTGGCTGTGGCTGTGGCTGCTTTTAGGTTTCATCTGAGCAATATGGAAAGCTGAGTCCTTCTCACAGGAGCATCTGTTAAATGCTGGGCACCCAGCTATACCAGAGGGTAACACATAGGACCCTGGCACTAGAAGAGTACCAGTGGTGTTGGGCTGAGGTGTTGGTGTGCATGTGCCAGCTCAGGGGAACCCTAGCAACTGCCCTCCTTGCACCTAGGAGACCCCTGCAGGGAGAGGAGGGCTGGCCCTCAGAGGACTGTGGGTGCACAGGCTAGAATCCAAGCCTCTTTCCACCATGGGGTTGCCATGAACCCATATGTGCCTTACTGGGAAGCAGTGTGCTCAAGTTTGGGTGCTAGCTCTGCATGCCTTCCCTGCCCCCGTCCTGGTCTCTTGTTTCCCTGTGACTCTGAGGCTGGTACAGAGGCTAGCACAGAAGCAGTAGTTTTCCCTCTGGGCAGGAAGGCCAGGAAAGTGTCTCAGATGTCCCCTTCACACCCATGCCCACCTTACTCCCTAATCCAGTGCTGTCTGTTATATTGTATTTCCATGTTGATCAGGGGCATACCCAGGATTGCTGTTGACTTTGGGGAGGAGTAGAATGGAATTGGCTTTTTGGGGTACAATGCCAGAAAGATGAGAAGAGTCTGAGAGCCCAGTGGGGCTCCCCAACAATCATTAGGGAGGGTGTTGTAACTCCCAAAGAACCTGGAACCCCCTTCCCAGAGTCCCTGGCCTGGCCTCAGAAGGGATGCAGTGTGATCACTGGTGGCCCTCTTTGGGACTGCTCCACTCTGGGAATGGATATTTTGGCTTAGGTGTGGGGCCAGTGTGGATTCTTTCCCTGATGTCCTGAGTGTTCCACCTCCCCACAGGAGTCCTGGTAGGGATGCTGTGGACAAAGCACTGGAGTTGGAGCCGAGTCTGGTCCTCTGTAGCTAGCGTTAGGCTTTCTCACTCTGTTCTGCTGGCCTGCGTGACGGGTAGGGGCCTGCGGCCTGGATTGCGGCTGCCAACAGTTCTAGTACCCTGTCCAGGGAGTAGGAGACACACAGTGGCTCTCCGTGTGTTGTAGACACTCTCACAGTCTTCTTTCAGTACCCATCATATCCATGGAGACGGTACACCTTCCTCTCCCCCAGTCCTTCTCATCCCTTTGTTTTGAGCATTGTGCCCTGTCAGAGGGAAGAAAGTAGCTGGACCCAGAAAGGAGGTGACAGTGGTTGGAGACTGGGCCCCAGGAGTTGGGCTGCCAACTCAGATGGATTGTTTTATTTTGTGTTCTCCAGACTTGTCTTGCCTCATGGCCAGGTGCTTTCCACTGTAGTGGAGTGTCTTAGGGTACCGTGTTACTCTTATGCTCCAGGCTACCTGCTTCCCAGGAGTGCTGTCTGGAACTAGTTCTAGGGAGTGCAGCTGACTTGGTCTTGTGTCTCCAGTGCTCTGTTGGGTCCAGGTCTGGGTCCTGGCACCTTCACCATCAGTGTGTGTGAACTTTGCTACTGGGGCAGACCTGACATTTTTCCTTACTGGAGGTGAGCATCAGATGCGTGCCAAGGTATTGCCAACAGGAGCCAGATGACAGGTGTAATTACACCATGGGGTGTGGTTTAGATTCCCAGAGGAAGGGGCATTAGTTACAGAGAATTCCCACAAGGAAATCAGATGAAAGCCTATAGGAAAAGTAACAGCTAGTGACCGCCTCCTGGGTCCAAGCTTTGACTGGGCTTTTGAGGGTTGGCCATGAGGAGTGGATGATGGATGGGCGGATGGATGGATGGATGGACGGACGGACGGACGGACGGGCGGG
>JADRCD010199992.1:6710-50316 GCA_019843815.1 Montemys delectorum
GAGAGAGAGAGAGAGAGAGAGAGAGAGAGAGAGAGAGAGAGAGAGATTCAGGAGCCCAAACATTGGGGCAGGTAGCTACAAATGCAACTGCTGTCACAGGGGTCGAAAGAAAACATCAAAAAAAAAAAAAAAAAAAAAAAAGAGTTAATTGGATTCTGCTACATTCTTCCTCCTTTTCCATCTCTTCCTTGTTCTCCTCTTCTTCCTCCTCCAAAAGTCACAGTCTGCTTTCATTCTTCTCTACTCTAATAAAATTCATTCCTCAAACTCTAATAAAATTGTTCTTAAGATTCCTCTAAAGTCTGTCTGCAAATTTTTTTTAATAAGGAGATTTAGAACCCAAAATGGAAACTCAGATTCTCCAAGTATCGGTATTTCTTTTTCTTTTTCTTTTCTTTTCTTTCTTTTTTTTTTTTTTGTGATTTTTTCCTTTATTTATTTATTTATTTATTTATTTATTTATTTATTTATTAGATATTTTCTTTATTTACATGTAAATTTTCCCTTTCCCAGGTTCCCCTCCAAAAAACAAACAAACAAAAACAACAAGAACAAACCCCTTTTGCCTCCCCCTCCCCATGCCTGCCACCCCACCCTCTCCCACTTATTTCTTTTTCAATCTAATACTTTTCTATCCAATGTCATTTTATGTCAAGTAATATACCATTCTAGTTCTACAGTAATTATGTAGTTTACTTTTCCCATTTTTCTATCTTTTCTGAATTTTAACATTTTGTCTACCATTACATTCAAGATTTTCTGAAAGAATTTTAACATTGTTTCATTTATTTTGCAGTCATTGCCTCTTAATTCCAACATATAAGGTTGTCGTTTATGCACTGAGATTTTTCAACATAATTATATATCATAAGTTTTATATAATACTTAATACCTCTTTTATTGAGAACCATGTGCTGTTAAAGATGAATTTTACAAACAGTGGATTATGTAATTTTCTATTGAATTTTGTTTTGTCACACAGTTAAATTACTGCCAGAACATGTAATCTTGGAAGCTTAAATTTGTGTCTTGAAAATATAATTATCCCCAGATCTTAACAAGACCAATGATTCTGAGACCTGTACTTACTTCTATGTCACAATTTCAATGAAGTCTAATATATTTACTAATTCATCTCTCATTACTGAACCAGAATATGAAACTCTATCTACAAGGCAATAGTGAAGTCTCTGCTTGGAAATCCAGAGGTCCCAAGGGCTCTTTTGCTTGGAGGTATATTTATTAAACCTAGAAACACACATTTTAGAATCAGCGAAGAGTCTGCAGAAAGTTTATAGCATGTTCCTCTGATGCTTCTCTTGTATCAGAGTTCCATTTCCCACTATTTTTAAATTTCTTCTGGAATTGTTAACCTCTATTGTTGTAATTCTGAAGGCAAATGAATGGAAGTTGTGTGCTCATTTTTCTAGGAACTTAAGTGAGCTCTTCATTTTGTTTACTTCTCTTTGCTGGACTTAGTGATCACATTGATGAGACTCAGAAGATAGAAATATTGACGTGGCTAAACTAAGACATAAGTATGAGCCACCTGCCCAGAAAAATATTCACTTAAATTGTTGTATTAATGAGAAATATTTTTTCATCTGGTTGGAAAAAATAACATTTTTTATTATTTCATTTATTTACATTCCAATTGTTGTCCCTCATCAGTCTCCCCTCCCAGAGTTCCTCATTCCATTCCTCCTTACTCTTTCCTCTGAGAAGGTGCTCCCCCACACCAGGCCTCTACCTTCCTTGGGGCCTCAAGTCTCTCCAGGATTAAATTCATCTTCTCCCACTGAGGCCTGACCAGGTAGACCTCTGCTATATTTGTGCCAGGGGCTTTGGATGCACCCCTTGTATGCTTCTGGTTGGTAGCTCAGTCTCTGGGAGCTTCCAATTGGGTAAGTTGACACTGCCTTAGAATCTAAACATAACTAGTCCAACTGAAAATGCTTAAGCTGGGCAGATGTGGCACACGCCTTTAACCCCAGCACTTGGGAGGCAGAGACAGGTGGATTTCTGAGTTCCAGGCCAGCCTGGTCTACAGAGTGAGTTCCAGGACAGCCAGGGCTATACAGAGAAACCCTGTCTCGGAAAACCAAAACAAAACAAAGCAAAAATAATGCTTAAGAATGATATTTTATGTTTACATGTTCATTGCATATGTATTTATATGTAAAAATTTTTCAAGTTATTTTGCTCACAAATAAAATTGTTAAGTTCATCTGAGATATTTTTGTGAAAACTGGTATGTTGCAGTTTTGTTCAAAACTGAACGTAGCACGACCTATAAAAGCTTTATTGTCTTCTGTTTTGTTCTAGGACCACAGCTATGTTCTTTCTCATAACTTATTTCCCCCTCTCCATCTTGTTCATACTGCCAAGGACTATTTGTCTGTGTAACTTGGCCTGAGGTCATTTACTTTCACTGGGCTCTCAAATGCGCAATCCATTTTGACATATTTGTCAGTACAGTTTTCTCATTAGCCTGCACATTCAAGATAGTGTGATATCTATTTTACTGAATCGCTTTCATGATGTCAAATTAAGTCCTTCATTCATCAACTAACTCAATAAATTATTTTCTTGTTCCATGGAAAGATCTCTAGTTACAATGTATTGCTGAAAAAGAGTGGTTTTGACATTGTAAGTATTAAAAATAACTCTGACTACTATGGTAGATGAAGAACAAGTTCTGTCATTTTACACAAGAGGACACTCATTACACACTGTCAAACCTGTTTACCAATACATTAAAAGTTTAATCCTGTCACTTGTCATCATAATGACATGGATGTAATTATGAAAAACAAATACAAAATGGGCTCTGAAATTAGATGGTGGTTTTGGCTATTCAAAACAGTAATTTGGAAAAAAAATCTGAGAAAGGCTAAAAGTAATTATTTTCAAACTATTATCATAATAAATAGCAGGTAGACCCAAAGAGATATATATTTTCTGTAGCTTTGTTTACCACAGTGAAAAATTAAAACAGGTTATTATACATCACACAAGATTATAGGAGCTGAAATCAAACTCTGGAGTTCACATGCAGATCACTTGTTATGTGACCCAGGACAGGCACCTTGATTTTCTGTGTTTGTTTAAATATAAAATGGCAATAATAATTATGCTAAATATTGTCTGTTTGTATTCATTTTATCCCTCTCTTCTCACTGCTGTTCTGATTCACAGGGGGGAGAAGATGATTGTAAACATTTCCATGCTCAAGCAAGTGCCATTTCAAATCTAATAGTTTGAAGCACTCTGTATCTTGACAGGAAACAGAGAAAACAAAAACATTATCCCTTTGAATATAGTCTTACTGATGTCAGGCATCTGAGATACATTCTTACAATAACCTGAGATCAGAAAGACGTGAGGTTTCTCTTCAGTAGAGGTGATAGTTAAAGCTGACCTCTCTATATACTAGTCATGCATTAGGGGGTATCTGCCATAGCATCAGCAGATGTCAGTATATATCCATCAGCTTTACCATTGATGTGATGAAGTACTATAGAAAATAATTTAGGGATAAAATGGTTTTAGGTGGCTCATGGTCTTAGAGACTTTAGTTCATAATTCTTGTGTCTGTTTGTCTTGGGTCTAGGGTGAAGCAGAGTATCATGCATTGGGCTATACAGTGGAGAGCTATATTCAGGTCAAGGTAATCTGAAAACAATGAAGATCAGAAACAGAAGGTTCAAGGCAAGATATAAGCCTACTGTCAGATCTCAATGACCAATGTTTTCAAACTAGGTAGTACCTTCCACACTTCGTCAACTTCCAAGAGTTATAGCCACTGTTGATTCTATCAATAGATGTAAGCACTCAATACACAAGAACCCTCTTTCTCTATTATGTCAGAAAACACACTCAAAGGTGCTCATTCAGGGGTGTTTTTCTAGTTTCATAACTTTCTTGTTATAGACAAGTTACTAAAAAGGTCAGCAGAAATACTTAGTGAGCCAGTATTTGCATAATTGGTTATATAATCTCTTTCTCCTCCTCCTCCTCCTCCTCCTCCTCCTCCTTCTTCTTCTTCTTCTGCTTCTTCTTCTTCTTCTTCTTCTTCTTCTTCTCCTCTTTTTCTTTCTAGAGTTTTAGCTAATAAATATTTCAATTTTATTGATCTATCTTTGCCTCAAATATCTAAACTGTTTTAACTAATGTACACACAAACACACCCACACCCACCCACAAGCATACACACACACACACACAAACACACACACACACACACACACACACACACACACACACACACACACACTATACAGGAGCATAGAGAGCCACATTAAATGTTGTGTAGTCATTGGTTGCTGGACTATGTGTCTCTGTTTCTTGTTATTTCATGTACTAAATATTCTCTATTTTTTGAACATTGTAAACTTTTGCACCATGAACATAGATTCTGTTTTATACACCAAAGATTGTGAAGGCTTATTTGTTTGTTTTAATAGAAAGTATCCAAATTGGATCAAAATTAACTCGTAGGTAGCAGTTCCAACTTCACTTGTCATTTTGGTTATATCAACTTAAGTTAATCTCCTCTACAAATAATGACCCTGTTGTCAATCAGAGATGTGGAAAGGTTGTAGCAACAAAATTTGACCATCTGGTTTGTTTTATCCTTTTTGCAGCAATAGAGATCATTCATGTCTTAGGGTTTCTATTGTGTTGATAAAACACCATTAACTAAGAACAACTTGGATAGGAAAGAATTTATTTCACCTTACAAGTCTAAGGTCACATTTTTATCACTATAGGAAGTCAGGACAGGAACACAAGCAAAGAAAGGAGCTGATGCTGAGGCCAGGAAAAAATGCTGTTGAAGCCAGGCAGTGGTGGCACATGCCTTTAATCCCAGCACTTGGGAGTCAGAGACAGGCAGATTTCTGAGTTCATGGCCAGCCTGGTCTACAGAATGAGTTCTTGAAAAAAAAAAACAAATAAACAAAACAAAACAAACAAACAAACAAAAAAGAAATGCCACTTAATACATGTTTCTCATGGCGTGTTCAGTCTGTTTCTTACAGTATTCAGGACCACCAAGACAGAGAGGCCCACTGTTAACTGGAACCTCCTAAATCAATCATCCATCAAGAAAATATCCCACATGTTTGCCTACCTATGAACCAATTTGGTGGGAGCAATTTCTCAGTTAAAGTTATAATATCTCTTTCCAAATAACTCTAGTTTTGTATCAAGTTGACAATAAATGGAGCCAGCACAACTCCTATTTCTAACTTATGTTTCTGGAACCAGAATTACTAAAAATATTCTATTAGAATTCTAGTGTGTTGACAAATTGCAAGCTAAAGCTTACTGATATGTTATAATAAAATTATAAAAAAGAACTTAATCATTCCATATAACTACACCTCCTCTGTGACATACCTACCTTGGATCCCTCTCCATTGCCTTTAAGCAATTATTGCTGCTACTACTTTTAATGGTTTGCTTATTATTTCTTGTTGTTATATGTGGGAGGGCCAGCCTGATAGAGGCTTATTTAATCATTAGTGGAGACAGTTCTGGGCATGCATACTAAAAGATTTATTGATAACAGTTGTGCCAAAACTTAGTGACTTTATGTAAAATCAGGCTAAGTTTTATCATAGCTATGTTGTCTGACCTGGTTCAAAGACTGATATTAGTATCTCTTATTGCATAGGAAAGGGTCTGTCACTCAGTAGAACTCAGTTAGCATATGATCAGGGCTAAATATTAATGCAAGTCTTTGTTTACATATCTGGAGCCCTAAAGTCTCTGCTCATTATCTGTTAACATTTCTGTCCTAGTTAAAGTCACTATCCTTTTTATTGGGCAGCTGTATTCACAGAGAAAGAAATCAGAAGCTTGAGTTTAAAGCTTGAGTCAAATTGTCATTTCAGCAGTATATGGTGTCAAATATATGGGACAAGCCCATAATGAAAGGGAGAAAAAATAGTATCCACCTCTGGATAGGAGTTGATGGAGTATGTGAAAAATGGAGCAAATGGTGGTGACCACTTTAGGAAATTATCTATAGAACTGCACACACATACTTCCAAGAAACAATCCATTAGTTACCAAAGCTGTGAGAAACATGCATACTTCAATTTCACTTTAGTGTTTTGCTTCTAAAGCATAAGATGAAGTAACAGGATTTAAATGTTTATTAATGCTAAGCAACCTTGTAAATATTTGCTTGCTATATAATTCTAATGTGGCTTTTTTCATATGTCTTATGTTCTTACACTAAAAAGCTCCTAGGGTTCTCTATACTTTCAATCCATGTTGGTGGATCTTATAGATTCCTGCATAGACACGCAGATCCGAGGATGTCTAGACTCCTTCTCACTCACTCTGTATTTTTTCCCAGAAGAGGAAAAGCACTGGATTGAAGTCAAATGTCCTGTATAAGTGCTAGGCTCCTGAGCTCCTACTGTGCCTGGAGCATTTTGGTGTTAGCATTGCTCCTGAACTCTTCCTACATTTCTCTCTGCTCTAACACAATTTTCTTCATTGTGATGTTTTTAAACCCAGAATACTGCTTATTACTCCACTCTCCACCTCATTACCTCAGAGCGCTGCTCAATTTTGGCTCACTTAAAAATGATCAGCCATTATAGCTCTCAAGGAATGACCCAGACAAACAGGAATCTATCTCCCTTACCATCCATCAAGCTGAAGGAGTGATTAGAAGAATTGTAGACACCAAGACTCTCTCCATTAAGGTCACACCAGTGATTTTGATCCTATAGTCCCACAGAGAAAAATCCTCTAGTAGGTTTTGAAATGAAAGAAGTGTCTGAGAAGCTTTGATGACATAGAAGAGAAAATCCATTAAAAAAGTTTACAATCTGGCTCCAATGTAGGAACAATAACATATGAATATAGGAAAATAGTCCCCAGGGTAAGTGTAAATAAATATAAGTCAAAGATACTTGCTCAAACTTATTTGTAAGACTAAAGTATTAGAAATAATCTAAATTTGTTGTCATGTTTATGACTTCAGTCATAAGGTCAGCTCACAAAGGATCAATACTTAGCCATTTAAGAGCTGACATGGAAAGATACTCACGTTTGAAATAGACTATAACTTAAGAGAATGTTTTTATAGTTGTGCAGGATGTTCCTACTTTTAGAAGATTTTATTCAATTATGTGAATTCCTATTAACACAAGAAAAAATCTCATAGTTGGCCTACTCTATTGTTTTTGATCATGTCTCAGCATTATCATTCATGGAATTAGTTTTATAATTACAGTTTTAAAAATGAAGAAACTAATGTCCCCAAAGTAAAGAAATATGTTTATGGTCTTCTACCTGGACATGATCAAGTTTGCACGTGATCCTTGATTTGTGCAACACAAGAGTATGTATGGTTGATGATTTCATCATGTTACCAAATTTCTGACTTCAATTATTTTTGTTATCAAAATTATTTACTACTCAAATTTAATGATACAGCCCTTGTCCTCAGCCATCCAAGAGGTTGAGACACGTGTAGTGGCAACTCTGTAAGTGCCTGAGCTGCAGAATGAACTCAAAGCCAGCAGGACTGACTTAATGAGGCCTTTGTGGGGATGTAGCTCAGTGATAAAGTGTTAGTCTGTCATACACAAGGCCTTGGATTTCATTTTCTACCATCACAAAAGGAAATAAAATGTTATCTCACCCACCAGCTTTGCCCATACCTTTATCTCTTCTGATACTCTTTTTAAACCCCTTATTCTCCAGATGAAAAGATCCTATTGAAGTTTTTCCACATAAAAGTAACATAGACATAAAGATTCTTAAATCTGCTTTTTACAAAATAGTTAAAACATACATATGGCTCAAAATAAAAAAAAAATTTATCCAAAACACCAGCAACCTAGTTCACATCAAACTCAATTGATGTTCTTTGCACCACACATATTAATTCTGGGAAAATATTATTTGTATATAAATACATACATGTAGAAAGACAGACATTTTATTTTTTAACATAAACTTCTTCTACTACAAGCACTGCAGTAGGCATTTGAATAACCATTTTGCATGAAATTAACTACCTATTTACAGTAATTTATAAGATAGCTTTGTTAATTGGTATGTGCATTTGAGGTTGAAATGTATACTTTCTGATTGTCTTATACAAATTTCATACAGAATTATACCCCTACCATTGTTAGATTGTTATATTTCTCTGATTTTCAGTAAAAAGCACATGAAGTTTAGAGATCTGAACAACCTAGAGCTTTGTCCCAATGTCATCAAAATGGACTTGAACTATCCAAAGATTTACAAATCTGAGCAAATCTCAGCTTTTCATGTAAGATTACCCAAAGTCACACATTGTCACAAACCCCTGCTTTCCTAGATCTTGGAATGCTAAGGCAGAAGGATCACAATATCAAGCTCATTCTGGGCCATATAGTAAAAGCCTGTCTCAAAAGGCAAAATGAATCAACAACAAACCAAAATTAATAAAATAAGTAAAAATGAAAGATAAATGAAAAATTCTAGCAATAAGTATGCAACATACACACACACACACACACACACACACACACACACACACACTCATGCTCCACATCAAGAAGCTAGAAAAAGAAGACATATTGCTTGTTTCATAAGGAAATTATAGACATTTAAAGATAAAAATGAGCTTAACATGATTGACACCTACAATTTACATAGATATTGGAACATCACAAGGCACAACTCATTAAAAAATTCCTGTTTGTTTGTATTTGTTTAAAATTACTTTGTATAAAATACAACTGTTGCCGGGCCACACTCCTTTCATCCCAGCACTTGAGAGGCAGAGGCACGGGGATTTCTGAGTTTGAGGCCAGCCTGTTCTACAGAGTGAGTTCCAGGACAGCCAAGGCTACATAGAGAAACCCTGTCTCGAAAAAAAAAAAAACCTGTTGAAGCAGGGGTAAAATTTCTCTTTAAACATTTTCTGAAAAAAAAAAAATCCTGATATCATGAATGGGACATTTTCCCCATGTAGGAAAAAGTGATGTGATTAATGATACATTTTTTTATTATGGTCAGAAAGAAGAGCCAGAGTATTTTTCAAATGCTTAAAGAAAAGAATTACCAAGTAAAATTGTACCTTTAAAAAATATTCTTCAGAAATTCAGGTAAAAGTCAGATACTTTCTGATACAAAGAGATCAGAATATGGAATTCTGCTCTAAAGATAAAAGCTACAGAAAACTTAAACCAAGGAAGGAAATGATAAAGACAAAAATGTTCAAAATGTCAGAAAAAATGGGAAAAATAATGCAAAAACCAAGCTATTACTAGGTTTTTCTTCATTGAAATTGTCTACCCTTATAACATATCTAATAAAGTTTAGATTTCTGCTGAGGAAATAAAGGTGGCAATTCTATATAACAAGAGTAAAGGATATAAGCATTTTTACATATCATTCTGGCTGGTAAGATATCTGTGTCAACATATTAGTTATACTTGTGAATGGAATGTACTGCCTAGAACAACTTTATGATTTGCAAAAGATTCATTAGAATATGTGAAGAAAATTAGAATCAAGTTCTGAGTGTTTCTATGTAACCCATTAGAAGACAAGACAAATAAATACGATGCAGAAAACAGATAAAATAAATATAAAACAACATTTAATAAAATAGGTGAAAAATTACAATATAATAGTTGATCTTAAATGGAATAAGTATGCCAGTTAATGGACAAAGTTTCCCAAAGCATTTGTGTATGTGTATGTGGGTGTGTGTGTGTATGTGTGTGTGTGTGTGTGTTTGTGTGTGTGTGTGCCTTATTTTCACAACACATATGCAGAGTGCCTTCACAGATTGAATTTTACCACATATGTGAGTATACCTTATAAAATTAGTCTGGAAAACATTAATTCTTAGAGTACAAAATTAAGATAAAGGAATGGAACATAGAAAGAAGAAACAAAACAAAAAAGCAAGGAGAAGAGAAATTATAAATGGCAAAGAGAAAAAATGACAAAGAAAAATATTTATAAATCAATAAAGCCAGGAGTTGATTATTTGTAAATTATTGTAAATTTGTAGATATGTAGCAACAATGACAACATCAAAATAAATAAATACACAAATTATTAATATGACAGAACAGAGGGCCGTTACAAATCCATTGATGCCATAAGAATGATAGGAGAATAACATGAAACGTCTGTATAAAAATGGCAACAGTAGATGAAGGACAGTAGTAGTGTTGAAAGGCTCAAGTGCTTTTATTTAACCCAATATGAAGTCTATATAACCAACATGAAGCTCTGAAATTGACTAAGGAAAACAAATTGATAATTTGAAACCCAAAACATTTTATTACCAGAAAAACAATGGAAGAGAATCTCTCCAAAATGAAATTTTACTCCAGATATTTTCACTGTAGAATTTATCAGAGTACTAAAAGTTGAATTAGCACAAATTCTTTGTGTTGTCTTTAAGAACACAGAAAAAAAATATAATCACTCTCTCGATTCATTTTATGAAGTTAGCATTATGGTCACCCCATGTAAAGCCAAAACAAAAGTGATACAGGCAAATATCATGTATGATTAGAAGGAATATCTTTAATGGAACATTAGCAAGTAAGATTTATATAGGTACATTATTCACTATGACAGTAGAGTTTATTAGGAAGATGTAAGCTGCAGCAATCTTAAAAATATTGGACATATATTTCAATATTTCACACAGCTAGAGCTGGTTCAATATTTAAAACAAACAGAAGTAATTCATGATCTTAACATGCTAAGGAAGAAAAATGTCATTCCTTACCAACTGATTCACAAAAAAATGGAATGGTTCCTCCTACTATGAAGGTTTGGAAAATGCGAATAGAAAGTGCTGTAGTTTGGATCCAGAGTGTTCTTCAAAGGTCCATGTGTAAAATATTGATGTGTAGTTTAGCACTTTTGGAATGATGTAAATCGTCAAGAGGTAGGGTCTAGTGAAAGGTGATCAGTTACTGCGGCAAGCCTTAAATTGTGTTTGGAGAAACTAGTCTCCATTTTCATGACATCCCGCTGAATGACAAACCACAGGGTGAGCAATATAACCCGCTTCTAACTGCAACCTCTAAACTTTTAAGTCAAAAACAAAAAAGCAAAACACAACCCCCCCCAAAAAGAGCAAAAAATCCAAAACTTTGTATAATAATGAAATATAATAACCAAAAACTATCACATTGAAATAGAACAAAACAAACAAATACAAGGAAAAGTTGCCCAGAGAAGGTCCAAGGATTAAGAGACCCGTTCACTGACATAAGCAGGAATTCCATAAACCATTAAGCTAGAAATTATAATATATATGCAGAAAACATGGTGCACACACATGCTTGCTCCCTCAGCTTCCATGGGTTCATATAAACTCATATCAGTTTATAGGACATTATAGACCTAGTGTCCTCCATCCCCTCTGGTTGCTTTTCTTTCATTATTTATTTTTTGGTAATTATTTTATTTATGTACATCCCAAATGTTGCCCCCTCCCCACCTTCCCTCACAGAGTTCTTCCCCCATCTGCCCTACCCTTGATATCTGAGAGGGTCACTCCCACCTTTTTCCACCCTGTGGCATCCCTGGGATTACACTCTGTTTCCTCTTCCCCATGGTTGATGTGCCCAGTGGGGAGAAATTTGCTGGAGACATACCAGTCACAAACCCATTGATCTACAGTGATATTCTACTTGCAAAATATACTAGGAGTACACCCAACCAATAGACAGAATTACGGAATTCTACCTGTGGTAGAATTAGGGAAAAGCTGAGGAGGAAGGCAAGCCTATAGGAAGACCAGCAGTTTCAACTAACCTGCCACCACCAGGCAGCATACACCATCTGATGGGAGGACCCCAACACATATACAACAGAGGGCTGCCAGGTCTTGACTCAGTGAGAGAAGATGCACTTAACCCTCAAGAGATTGAGGCTCCAGGGAGTAGGGAGGTCTGATGGGGTGGGGTTTGGGGTTGGGGAATGGGGACATGCTTTTGGAGATGAGAGGGCAGATATGGGATGTGGAACAGCCAGAGGTAGACTGGGAAGGGGAAAAAGACTGGACTGTGAAAAAAGATTAAGGAATTACAATGACACAAAAGAAAATATATTAGGACAATGATGGTAAAAAGTTTGACACTAACCATTTGATTTGACTTAAAGCCCATGCCCATATGAAACCCATACCCAGTACTGATTTGGGTAACCAATAACATGAGACTAGACATATCTGGAGCCTTGGGTAAAACAAAATACTACTAAATTTTTTTTTAAAAAAGTACAAAATGTGACTTCTGATGATATTCTGCTACACTCATAAATCAGTACCTTGCTAAGCCATCATCGGAGAAGTTCCCTCCTGCAGCAGATGGGAACAAATACAGAGACTGATAGCCAGACATTACCCAGAAAGTGAGACCTTATAACACTAAGGTAAACTTTTGTCCTCTTCAGTTGATTGTCTGAGTTACTCTGTTACAAGTGCATAATCTGGGCTATTAGAGTGATTGACCTCAATCTGACAAAGAGTGTCTGTAAAGCAAAGCCAAACTTAACTGTAGCTAGAATAATTCTAAATATTGATAGACAAAATTCCCTTTCCAGGAAAATCAGATGCAAAACAAAGATGTCCATGTTCATCAATCTTATTCAGCACAATGTTATAAGTTTTAGATAGTGCCATAAATCAAGAAAAGGAAAGACAGATTATACATATTGAGAAGAAAAATACAACTGTGTCTATATTTTTATATGCTTTTATATATTTAATTAAAGTACAATAGCAACAAATACAGACTATAATTCCATGTTCTCATATTATCATTATATATACATACACATCAAAATTTAAAGTTCCATGTGTAATAAAAATACATATAGATGTATCTCTAACAAATAAAGGAAAAATTTGAAGACTTTTGTAGTTTTTGCTCCTTTTATTATATTTTAAAGAGTATTATTGTATAGGTCAGATTGACCTCAAACTCAACATAATCCTTCCTCAATCTCCCAAGTGTTGCAGAGTACATGTGTGCTATATGGTTATCCAGAAAGTTTTGTTCTGAAAATTGGAGAAAATTGATGTTAAAAAACAAAGAACTACTGAAGTCAACTTGTTTTGAATTTGAGAATCAATATAGAAAAGATATCAATTGTACCAAGGTTAAATAAAATATAGGTTTCAGATAATCCTTATTAAAGACCTTAGTTATATTTTGTAGTTACTAACAAGATAATTTTAATGTTATATGAAAGGGCAAAGATATTAGAAAACACAAAATAATTTTTCAAAATGATAAATGGAGCAATATTAGTTTTCTTGACCTCAAGACTAATAATGTAGCTACAGAATCATAGATGTACAATATTGGAAGGATGATAGATACATAGATGAATAGAACAGAATAATGTATTAAGAGATGTATAAATATTGTCAACTGACCTTTTTTTATTTGTTTTAATCTTTTTTTACAGTCTGGACTTTATGCCCCTTCTGGTCCATCCTCTGATTGTTCCACATCCCATACCTCCTCCCTCCTCCACCTCCACCCCACCCCACCTCCAAGAGGATATCCCCAACTGCCCCATCTCCACCATACCACACCTTCCTGCTTCCTGGAGCCTCAAGTCTCTTGAGAGTTAGATGCATCTTCTCTACCTGAGTCCAGACCTGACATTCCTCTGCTGTATGTGTGTTGGGCTGACTTTTGATAAAAATACAAAAGCAACTCACTGGAGAAAGAATGGACAATTCAATAAATGATGGTGGAGCAAACACATTCATGGAAGCAGAGAAGGGAAAGGAGAAAACAGAAGACCAAAAGTCAGATCTTTAAAATACATCCAAAGAGACTACAGAATTTAGTGTAAAAGGCCTTAGGGTTTGAGAGACAGCTTAGTTGCTAAAATCACTTGTAGCTCTTGAAATGGACTGGAGCTTTGTTCCTATTACCCACATTGGCTTTCTCACAACTGACTGTAATTCCAGATCCAAGGACTGTGGCATCCTCATGGTGGTTTTGGGGGCACTTACACTTGTACTCACATACATACATACATGTATACATTCACATACTCAAACACAAACACACACACTTAAAAAAATATGTTTTAAAATCTATAAGGCTTTAGCAAAAATCATAGAATGTTTAGGTTGCAGCAGAGATCTATAAATATATAGAATCTTAATTATTTTAAAATACATGAAATACTTGGGTCTAAGTGAAGAGTTCCTTAACTTGATATGAAATTCATCACCCATCAATGATCTGAAATATATATATATATATATATGTATGTATATACATATATATGTATATATATACACAATGAAATGACTGACTCTAGAATAGATTAAAATATTTAAGAGCTAAATATAAAAACAGGACTGATTCTTTGACAGCAAAACAGAAAATGCTAGAGAAAAGGCACCAGTGGGCAGATCAGGTACTCCAGTCTCTGTTCCCCATGTTCACAATCAGAGACAGCTTGACTTCCAGGAGGTCCTTCATAACTAGGCTCTCAGGCTCACAGGAGAGACAGGATCCAGTCAGAGACAGCAAGGTTAGTTAACACCAGAAAAAACCAAATGGCAAAATGCCCCAGGCCAGCCGATCTAGGCCTCCCTCAACCTGAGGGAGAAATGAGGTCCTATTCAGATCGACGAGGTGTAGGCGGAAAAATGATGGCAGAGAAGACACATGAAGTATAGGATCTGAATGTATTTCTTAAAAATAGCACCAGACTTTTACAGTCATTGGAAAGGAGAAATGATAAATCTGGCAGCTTAGTAATTAACGTACATTTGAGGCTACCTGAAACACACTGGGTCTAAAGTAACTGTCATCTCCTCTGGATAGGCTCTGCATCCCCCCAGACCCAAGCACTCTGGGCCAGGGGGACTGTGGCATAAGTTCTAGTGCGAGTCTCCATCTAAGAGGTCTAAGAGAGTCCAAGAGAGAATCCAAGAAAGAGCACAAAGTGAAAAGCAGGCTTATATGGTATACAGGAAACCGTGCAAATGACAAGAGTCACATAGATGGGTGGGGGTCAAAAGGATCAGAGAGCAGGACTGAAGTCATGTAGGCAAGTAACTGCTACACAAGGTAGGTAGGTAGCCAGGTGTGAAGCAGGAGGAAGAGCAGTTGTGCCCTCCCTGCTGGGGCTAATTTGGTATTCCTACGCTAATTCCCTAGTTTCAGTTTCTCTGGAGGTAAGACTAGGATAGTCCAATCTGGCATTTCCTGTTAATTCTCTGGGTCTCTCTGGAGGGGAGCACCTGGATGTTCTGACCTAACAGTTCTAGATAATGTCCTTGAGTTTCTAGCATGTAAAACAGTTCTGACTATTATAGGGCTGCCCTAAGATATGTGCTTGACCTTAGTTGCTAACTCTAAGGGCAAAACCTGTCTGACAGGCAGATTCCTTGATAGAAATTCCAAGCTAAGGATAGCGTGGAATTGAATTGGGATATATTGGAAACACCGTCCTTGCCAGGAAACAATGCCCAATCTTAGCCATAAATGAATCATTTCTTGGGGTACCTTTATGCCTAAATATGAGGGCGTGTTTATGATTGGAAAGACTGATCTGGAACACGTCTGAGTTAGGAGATGCCAGCGACTACCTTGACTAACCAGGAAGCACAGATACCCTTTTGTGTCCTTATTGCCTCTTACCCTTGATCGGATTTTTAATGCCCGATACTGCAGATGTGACTGGCATAGATGAGTGTGCATGGCAGCAAAAAACAAGCATAAGAAAATGAAGAATAAGAACCAATGACACATGGTACCATCAGAAGCCAGTTCTCCCACCACAGCAAGCCCAGGATACCCTAACATACCTGAAAAGCAAGATTCTGACCTAAAATCCTATCTCATTAAGATAATAGTAGTCCTTAAGCAGGACATAAATAACTCCCTTAAAGAAATACAGGAAAACTCCATATAAAAGCAGATACACTAAAACTAATAGAAGAGAAATTGGGGAAGAGTCTTGAATACATGGGCCTAAGGGAAAATTTCATGAACAGAATGGCTTATTCTCTAAGATCAACAATAGGCAAATGGGACCTCATAAAATTGCAAAGCTTTTGTAAGGCAAAGGACAGTCAATAGAACAAAACAGAAACCAACAGATTGGGGAAAGATCATTACCATTCCTACATCTGATATAGGGCTAATATCCAATATATACAAAGAAATCAAGAAGTTAGACTCCATAGAATCAAGTAACCTTATTAGAAATAGGGTATAGAGCTAAGCAAATAATTCTCAACTGTGGAATATCAAATGGCTGAGAAGCATCTAAAGACATGTTCAACATCCTTAGTCATCAGGGAAATGCAAATCAAAACAACCCGAGATTCAACTTCACACCAGTCAGAATGGCTAAGATTAAAAAACTCAGGTCAGCAGATGCTGGCAAGGATGTGGAGAAAGAAAAACACTCCTCCATTGCTGGTGGGATTGCAAGCTGGCACAGCCACTCAGGAAATCAGTTTGGTGATTCCTCAGAAAATAGGACATAGTGTTACCTGAGGACCCAGCTCCTGGGTATATACCCAGAAGATATTCCAATAAGGACACATGCTCCACTATGTTCATAGCAGCCATATTTATAATAGCAAGGACCTGAAAAGAACTCAAATGTCCTTCAACAGAGGAATGGAAACAGAAAATGTGGTACATTTGCACATTAGACTACTACTCAGCTATTAAAAAAATGACTTCATGAAATTCTAAGGCAAATGGATGGAATTAGAAAATATCATTCTGAATGAGGTAACTCAATCACAAAAGATCATACACCATATGCACTCACTGATAAGTGGATATTAGCCCAAAAGCTCACAATACACAAGACACAATTCACAGACTACATGAAGCTCAAGAAGAAGGAAGACCAAAGTGTGAATGCTTCGGTCCTTCTTAGAAGGGGGAATACAATACTCACTGGAGCAAACATGGAGACAAAGTTTGGAGTAGAGACTGAAGGTCATACAGAGACTGACCCACCTGGGGATCCATCTCATATACAGTCACCAAACCCAGACAATATTGTGAATGCCAACAAATGCTTGTTGACAGGAGCCTGATATGGTCATCTTCTAAGAGGCTTTGCCAGTGCTTGACAAATACAGAGGCATATGCTCACAGCCAACCATTGGACTGAGCATGGGGTCTCCAATGGAGGAGAAACAACTGAAGGAGCTGAAGGGGTTTGCAGCCCCCATAGAAAGAACAACAATATCAATCAATCAGACTCCCACCCCTCTCAGGAACTAAACCACCAACCAAAGTATACACATGGAGGGACACATGGAGAGTCCCATGGCTCCAGCTGCATATGTAGCAGAGGATGGCCTTGTGGAGCATCAATGAGAGAAGAGGCCCTTGGTCTGGTGAAGGCTTGATGCCTCAGTGTTGGGAATGTGAGGGTGGGGAGATGGGAATGGGTAGATGGGAGTGGGTAGATGGGTAGTGGAACACCCTCACAGATTCAGGGGAAGGGGGTTATGGTAACCTTGGTGTGATTCTAACCAAGCAAGTGAAAGGTCTATATGATAAGAATTTCAAGTCTCTGAAAAGAAATCGAAGATCTCAGAAGATGGAAAGATCTCCCATGCTCATGGATTTGCAGGATTAAATAGTTAAAAATGGCTATCTTGCCAAAAGCAATCTACAGATTCAATGCATCAGAATTCCAAATCAATTATTCACACAGATAAAAGAGTAATACTTCTTCAGGAATAAGAAAAAAGCCCAGGATAGTGAAAACTATTCTCAACAATAAAAGAACTTTTGGAAGAATCACCATCCCTGCTGTACTAGAGCAATACTGATAAAAACTCAGTGGTATTGGTACAGAGACAGACAGGTAGATCGATGGAATAGAACTGAAGCTCCAGAAATGAACCCATACACCTATAGTCACTTGATCTCTGACAAAAAAGTCAAAACCATCCAGTGGCAAAAGGACATTTTCAACAAATGGTGCTGGTTCAACTGACAGTTGGCATATAGCAAACACCAATTAATCTATTCTTATCTCCTTGTCAAAGCTTAAGTGGATCAAGGAACTTCACATAAAACCAGATATGCTAAATCTAATAGAAAAGAAAGTGGGAAAGAGCTTTGACTATATCTAAAATAGTAAATTTTCTTGAACAAAACATCAATGGCTCAGGCTCTAAGATCAACAATTGCCAAATGGAGCCTCATGAAACTGAAAAGTTTCTATAAGGCAAAGGACACTGTCAATAGGACAATACTGCAACCTACATATTGGGGAAAAAAATCTTCACTAACCCTGCATCTGATAGAGGGCTAATATCCAAAATATACAAAGAACTCAAGAAGTTAGACTCAAGAAAATAAAAGAACCCAATTAAAATATGGGGTACAGAGGAATCTCCAATGGCCAAGGAGCACCTAAAGAAATGTTCAACATCCTTAGTCATCAGGGAAATGCAAATCAAAATGACTCTGAGCTTCCATCTTCCACTAATCAGAATGCTAAGATCAAAACCTCAGGCAACAGCAGAAGCTGGCAAGGATGTGGAAAAAGAGGAGCACTCCTTCATTGTTTGTAGGACTGCAAGCTGGTAAAAAACACTTTGGAAATCAATCTGTTGGCTCCTCAGAAAACTGGAAATGGGGGGCTGGAGAGATGGCTCAGCAGTTAAGAGCACCAACTGCTCTTCCAAAGGTCCTGAGTTCAAATCCTAGCAACCACATTGTGGCTCACAACCATCCATAATGAGATCTGACACCCTCTTCTGGAGTGTCTGAAGACAGCTACAGTGTACTTACATATAATAAATAAATCTTTAAAAAGAAAGAAAGAAAATTGGAAATACTTCTACCTAAAGATCCAGCTATACAACTTCTCGGCATATACTGAAACAGTGCTCCAACATATAATAAGGATCTGTGCTTTACTATTTTCATAGCAACCTTGTTTATCACAGCCAGAAGCTAGAAATAACCCACATCTCCCTCAGTGGAAGAACAGGTATAGAAATTGTGTTATATTTACAAAATGTAATACTACTAAGCTCTTAAAAATGAGTTCATGAATTTTGTAGGCAAATGGATGGAACTAGAAAATAATATCCTGAGTGAGGTAACCCAGACTCAAAAGGACATACATGTTATGTACTCACTGATAAGTGGATATTAGCCTCAAAGCCAGAATACTCACAATCTGACTCACAGACCATAGTACGAAGGCCAAAGTGTGAATGCTTCAATTCCACTTAGAAGGGGGAGCAAAATAGTCTTCAGAGGTAAAGAGATGGGGGGACATTGGTAGGTAAAATGGAGAGGGAAATGGGGTGCTGGAACAGTTGTCAGAAAAGACAGAAGAAAAGTCCAGAGGGCCAGGAGAATGAATAAAAATAAGTAGAAGTGGGGGGCTGTAGGGGGAGAAGGGGAAACCACTAAAAAAGTCCCAGATGCCAGGGATGTGAAGGCTCCCAGGATCCAATGGGAAGGGCATTAGCCAAATTGCCCAACAGAGGGGAAGTAGAATCTGAAGAGACCACCTCTAGTAGATAAACATGGCTCCCACTAGAGGGATGGATTCACCCTCCATCTCAAAATTTTTAACCCAGAATTGTTCCTGTCAAAGGAAATACAGGGACAAAAAAGTGGAGCAGAGACTGAAGGAAAGGCAATATAGGGACTGCCCCATGTTGTGATCCATCCCATTTGCAGACACTAAACCCTGAAACTTTTGGTGATGCCAGACCAGAGTCTGGTATGACTATCCTCTTAGAGGCTCTGCTAGCACCTGACTAAGACAGATGCAGATACTCACAACTAACCATTGGATGGAGCCCAGGGACCCCAATGGATGAACTTTTGGAAGGGCTGAAGGAGGTAGAGGCTATTACAACCCCATAGGGAAAAACCAACAACAATATCAACTAACCAGACCCTCCAGAGCTTCCTGTGACTAATCCACCAATTAAGATGGATTACCACTTGGATGGGTACATGGTTCCAGCTAAATATGTAGCAAAGAATGACCTTATTGGGCATCAGTGGGAGGGGAGAGACTTGGTCCTATTGAGACTTGCTGTCCCAGCAAAGAGGTATGCTGGAGAGGTGAGCTGGGAGAGTGTGGGTGGGTAGCTGGGGGAGCACACTCTTAGACACAAAAAGGAGGGGGCTGGGGGATTTGGTGAAGGGAGAACAGGGTGGGGACAACAGTTGAAATGTAAGTAAATAAAATAATTTTTAAAAAAGTAAATAGGGAAAATATATGAACAGCTTTTTACAAATCAAGTAGGTTACAAATCAAATGATGTATAAAACATATGCAGAATTGTGCACTATTGTGCTTTAGACAAGTGAAAATTAAAACCAAAGTTTATATCTTCACATGTCCACTAGAACCCTGTAGTAAAGATGACAGACAACATAAATGCTAATGAGGATGTGAAGAATTTGGATCACTGCATAAGTTACTAGTGTGAATATAAAGAGGAACAATCACGTTTGTAACATTTTGGCAGTATCTTTGAAATAAAGTTATGAAAGGGGAGGTCATGAAATTGGGAAAGAAATGAGATAGAGAAGTGGGATGGGGAGAGTCCAAGGCTATGTTTGTTCAAGATAACTGTGGAGATTTGAATGATAAAGTCCCCCATGCTTTCATTTGTTTGAATACTTAGTCTCCAGTTGGTAGACCTATTTAGAAAGCATTAGGGGATGTGACTTTATTGAAGGAGATGTGTCACTGGACATAGGCTTTGAGGTTTTAAAAGGCCCATGTCATTCCCACTGTGCCCTCTCTGACTCCTTATGTTTTGCTTAAGCTGTGAACTATGAGATGTTCCTGCTCCCATGCCTTCTTTTGGCTATCATGAGCTAATCCTCTGCAACCATATATCCAATTAAATGCTCTCTTCTATAAGTTGCCTCATGATCATGTTGTTTAACCACAGCAATAGAAATTCAACTAACACAGTAACATTATATGAATGTATAATATTTCCAAAGACTAAATTAAAAAGTCTATATATGCAGTAACAAAACAATACAGGTAGTATGAATTTGGACATTTCTGTCAGATACATAAAATTATGATAACACAAATATCCATGGCAGACTAATCATAATAACTTAAAACTAAAAACAAATCCCGATATCCATTACCTTGTTATCCTTTTGGACTCCTATAACAAAATGCCTTGGACTATGAAAATTATAAATAATATAAATGGTTTGCCTATTATCCTAGTAGCTATGAAGTACAAGACCAAAGACAATTTTTTCCATAGATAAAAATTTCCATGCATACTTCCATGACAGAAGGAACAAACAAGGTTCTTAACAATCTCTTATGTAAGGGCACTAATCAGTTATTAAGGGGGAATCCTTCATGACATAATCACATCCTGAATATCTTTCTACTTTAGTATTAATCCAATGTACCTCACATCATCATATTAAAGAAAACACAGGGAATAAAGTTTAGCAATAAAAAATAAACTATTAACATTCTTCATAATATATCCTAATTTTTGAGTTATGATTCCATTTTTAAAAAAAGTTGTTATTTAAGTTTTCAGTACACTATCATTTAGGAAAATAATGTTGAAATGCTTGTGATTTCTACATATTCTTTTTTCACTACCTCAGCTACAATTTTCTCAAGATAGAACGTTAACTTAAATCTAAAATATTGAGTTTTATATTCAAAACATTACCTTCTTCTTCCAGGTTTTGTAGAATTTCATTTTATAATTATATAATGTAGCCGGACTTGCTTACTTTGTTTGTTCCACTTTGCTTCTGCCCTTCACCACCCCTGTTTTTTACCCTCTCAACCTCCTAACACTAGGTAGGAGACAACAAATGAATAGATTAGGTACAACGATATAGTTACATTACTTCCTGCTGATTAGGGCCATCAAGATCCCTTGGGGCCAGTTTGATTTTCACTGGAAGTATGTTTATTCTTCTCATCTCTTTCTACATGACTACTCGACAATTTCATCAAATGGCACCCACCCATCAGCTGGCCAACCAGCAGCTTCTATTGTGACTCTAGAATTTATAAATTCTCTGAAAAGTCCTCAGAATCCAAACCCAGTCACACTCACAAAAAACTGTCTGCAGCAGGGAAAATCACGACCCTGATAGAGCACAAAGGAACTCATAATCAGCTACTGGGGACAGTCTGAAGCAGCCCATATCCCACACCTGAGATTAAAATGAAAACACATTCTTATAAGATTTCTGTGTTTTTAGAGGAACAAAATTCTCACTACAATAAAGATATCCAGAATTTATTTGCTGCTATTATAAATGCAATAATTTCTTTCATTATCATTCCTAAATGCTTGCGACTTTATGAAAATTATTGATTTCCAGATATTAATATTGTTCCTACCCTCATTTTTCAATACTATGATTTATTTTAAGATGTTTTATTTATGTGTATTTTTGAAGGTTTGAATGTGCACCAAGTACTTGTAGGTGCCTGTGGAATCCAGAAGAGGGATCAGATGCCCTTGAACTGGAATTACACATGGTTGTGAACAGCTAAACATGAGTACTAGAAATCAAATTCCAGTCCTCAAGAAGAGCAACATGGGCTCTTAATCATTGAGCTGCATATTCTCTGATATTGTATAGTTGTTTTTAGTTTGGATTCTTAAGTTCTAATGATTTAAACACACTATATGCAACTTTGACCATCTTATATACTCATTACTAACATTTGTATCTTTGATTTGTTCCCTGTCCATAGTACTGCCTCTTACCTGCTATAAGAGGATAATAAGTGATGATAGAAAGTTTTCTTTTTATCTTTGTTTTCTCATTATAAAATTTTTGTTTGTTTCTAATTTTGACTGAAATTGTTTAGTTTTTCTTCCTTTCCATCGACTGGCAAATATATTAAATAAATGGCCATCCCTGAATTGTGTTGTTAAACCTGAGCATATATTCTTTCTTGTTGAAAACCTTCTAACAAAGTCAATAGGAAAACTCAGGCATGCCATAAATACAATCCATACAATCCACTGATAAAATCTTTATTTGGCATTAGACATAGTCTTAAAAGCAAAGACAAGTAGGATTATTTTAATTATGGTCAAAAAATAGTAAATTAAAACTTTTTAAGTAATTAAGATGATTATTCATGAGATACACTTTAATACATTTTGTTCTGTGTTTTTTAAACAGTTGTGTGTGTTTTATTGATAGCACACCTCAATTAGGAAGACCTGACAATGAAGGCTCAGTAGCCACAGGGCTCTACCATTAGACCTATTAGCTATTAGCCCTAACTGTTTCATTGTCTTTAGAATGATTCAATCTTACTTTTGTACCAATTTATACAATAGAAGGTTCTCGCCTATAAAATCCATTTTGTTATTCTTCTCTGAACCTCACAAAATCTATCTTACTACTGAGAACATTGTTTTTACGCATATGTCACTGAGTAAATTTCTGGGTTTTTCTCAGTTCATACAGTAAAACTTATATGATCTCAGGAAGACTTCTGTGCCTTACAGCTGATTCTGATTTTTTTCTTTTATGAAATTTGTCATAACCTGCTTTCAACATTCTTCTACTTTTCTTCTATTTATCTGTCCACATTCTGTGCTCTTGGGATGAGGGACTCCATCTTATTACTCAAATTATATTTACATAAATATGTACAATGTACACAGTAGGTCATCGACAAATATTTATTTCATGACAAGAAAGTATGACAAGGGCTGGAAAGACCAAGGCTCATGCCAAGCAGAGGTCAACAGAATGCTGTGTACACAAAAGTAGAAAGAGGGAAGTTAAATCAATAGGCAGAATGGGAGAAACATACATGTAAACTATTACAAAGAGATGTTCAAAACATAGAATGACAGGGTAGGCCTATGTTAAGGTTCATAAATCATGCGGTCCAATTGTCTAGGTCATAGTTCTTCAGAGATAGTAGAAAGAATGTGTCATTATCTATCCACTATTGGGAGAAAGGGTAACTCCCAGAGAGCTATTGACAGATTGTATAACTTTCTGCTTCCCTGCCCTTAGAGCAGTATATGCTTAGATGCATTTTCCTTCTCTTTGCTGTGGTAATGATATGAGGAAGTGATGCTTTATCAAACATTACCCTGAAGTTTCATACCCAGGTAGAGTGACCCCTTTCTAAAAGAGACTACTTGCCATAAAAGCGTGGAAATGGGTGTTATTGACAGATTTTTATGTTGAACGCCTCTATTTAATATTTTTTATGTGACTCACTTTCTTAGATACCTATTGTTGCTCCTGGAATAATTTTAGGCTCTTGACAAAAGAAAGATCTATCCCTTTTTTGAAGTTCCAAACCAGCATGACCCATTTGGTATGTTTCTTTGGAAAATCATTGATTAATAACAATTGTAATAGTAATAGATATCATCATGAAATAAGTACTTGTCAATAACCTACGTACTTGTGAAATGTGTCAGATGATAGGATAAGTACGTTATCAACATCATTTCACTCAAATGCCACAAGTTTTGCAAGTAAGTAATGAATCTATAGTCACATAGCTAATAATTAACTAAGCTAGGACTTGTTCCCAATCTTTGTAATTTCAAAGACTATATATCCCTACATTGTGTTCTACTACTTGCAGATTGTCAAAGAATATGTAATTGTATTGCTGAAAGTCATAATCTTTAATCTCTGATTCCAGAACATTTGACTCTCCTTGCAATTTCCTTGTCTTCAGTGAGGATTTCATCCCTGGTCACATCTGTCTTACAATTAGAGAAAAGACAGATGCTTTCACATACAGGTTACTTTTATCTTCCCATGTGAGGGTGAGCTAAATGATTGCCCCAAAACACTACACACATGGAGACCACTGCAATTCAGTCAGGTGCTTTTTGTATAAGAGTCAATTAAAATATGCGTTTAATTTTAAACCAAAGAAATAAGAGAGATGGCAGAGATCAGTCCCAATGACTAAAAGTACCCTAACAGTTGCTGGAGTGATTGCATCACCAGCCACTTGTTTTCAATGAAGATTGTATCTTATTGATAATGCTTGAGCAGAAGCGAAGTCATTTGTAGTTTAGAACCTCATCTTTAAAAGCTCTAATACTTACAGGTACAAATACTGGGAGAGCCTTACTCTTAGTGGTACTCTGGTCAAACTACACATAAGAATCAACCTGGAGAGCTTTCAAACTCTCAATGCTAACAAATTAGCTCAGAATCCCCTGGGTTAAGAGCCAGGCATCAATATTTATCATGGCCTTCCTCCCCTATGACTCCAATCCTCACTCAATGAGAAAATGGCAATACCCTAAAGTCTATGTCTTGATTTATTATAATTGCTGAAAAGAAAATAAGAGAATGCCACTCTTATTATCTATGCAAAAATCCATTGTACAGCAAGAAAGTATCATCTTTCCATTGCCAGTTCTCAAAGTATTTTACAGTTTAATTAGGACCATACCATAAATGTATATGCATCTATTTGATAAATGTGTGAGCTTTATATACTTTAGAAAATACTATAATATTAAATATCATTGTTAATAAAGTATATTTATATATCAGAATATATAATTATATTACATTTTATTAATTTTGTTTGCTACATATTTCTATTGAATTATTTAATAATTTTTAATAGAACATTTTAAAATCCCATGAGTTAAACAGTTTTTATAAATTTTGTAAATAAATATGTCTATTTAATTTTAATATTTGGAGGCTACGTTGCTGAAAGCATGAATGTTTTTTATTTTTTGTTTGGTGGGCACTTTTCCTTCACTCACGCAATATATATCTTATCCCCAGTAATGTTGTTTACTAGAGCTGTATTTTCTGAAATGAATTATCATCTCATTAATTTTAGTTAAAGTAAACATTTTTCTTTTTTAACTTTCAATTTTGCTATATCTCAAAAAGTTTAAGAAACATTAAAGCTAAATTTTCAGAACTTAGTCTGAAAAACATGTTTTATAATTAAATCCACTTGTATTAATTTGGATTTTAAATACATTTAGAATTACTTCTATCTTTCAAACTTCTTGTTTTGATATTGTGTATATAATATATTTATTGACACTTTAAGAAAGCTAAATTATATGTCAGCTTTTCCAGACATTCTTCCATTTATCTACATGCAAAATCATAATAATTTTAACTGTTAAGTATTCAAGTTTTACAATTATCTTCTTATGAATACCAAATATCATAAACATGACTTATCATACCAGTCCTGTTGTAAGAAATGAGTCTGAGGTCCCAAGAAAATTGCCACACAGCCCAAACTTTCAAAAAGGCAATAAGCTTCAGTTGTGCAGAAGGGGCATAATCATGCCAAGTCAGGCAGGCAAGCACACCAAATTTTGAGTGGACCTAGTTATATTACTAACCCTCCTGTGCCTCATTCTTACCAGTGAAAGCTTAGGCGCACATTCTTATGTGATTGGCTAACTCAAATTGGTGCAGCAAAATTACAACTTCTGGGAATAGAACATATCCTTGTGCAGATACTTTAATTTAAAGTAGTATTCGCCCTGGAAAAATTTGAACTCATGACAACTGGACTCTACTTTTTTTCTTAAGTGGAATTTTGCCATTTAATACCATGATAGAAAAAAAAAGCACATCTTGTCTACAGTTCCTTTATCATTATGTAATTTATTGTTAGGCAATAATTTTCAATGTTTTATACAGCATTATATTAAGATTACATAAAAATTAAATTTCTGATAATTTAATTAATCTATTCACAAAAAATAACTTTTTGTCATTTGTAATTATTTCTTATATCGCTATTGTGTTTCTAGGAAGAGCCAAAATATATTGAGTTCTCCTAAAACTACATTTATTTTTATACCTTAGCCAAGTTATAAAGTTTATATATAGTTTAACTGGATATAAAATGTTTTCCCTCAATACATGAAATACTCAAAAGTTTGCTCTTTGAGTACAATGACTAGCAAGAGACAGGCATCATCTTTTGTCTGTCTGAATTCTCTTCCTCCATTTCCTTCTGTCTTTTACTTCTGAGAATTTTAAAAATTATTCCTTTTATACTTTGGGATTAAATATAATAATTTCATCATTTTCCATTTTGCTGGACATTTTTAAGCCTAGGGTTTTTGCACTTGTTTGATTTTCTATTCAGTAATATGCCATGGATTTGTTATAAATTCTTCTATGTAAACTTTTTGACGAACTGAATCTTGTGCCTTCAGTTATATAACAATTCAGACAGAATCTATTGATTTTCTTCCTTCCTTTCCCTCCAGGAAATCAACCTGGACCCATACATTGGAGATGCTAACCTGGAGCTTTTCAATCTGCCTTGAGTATCTCTCTCCTTTTTTTTCTTTTCCATAGTTGATGGTTTTTCTGGAGACTTTTGCTTGAATTTATTTTATGCACTATATTCCAAATAGTCATTTTTCTTTATTGGTAAGAAGCTCAGACTTCCTCTGTTATATTTATATGAATAATTATACAATTTTACAAAATTTCTAATTTTACATCTATGATTTGTTTTCTCATTTTGTCTGTTTTCTAATTTTCCTATAGATTCATGTATTCTCTGTGCAATTTTGTTACTAATCTTTGCCTAATGTGTTACAGCAATACATTACAAACATTAATTTAATCTGTTGATTAGGAGTTTTGACTGAGTTCTTTAGTATTGATTTTCCATGTTTATGTGCCAGTGTAGGTGTATGATGTTTAATCTGTTTGTTGAACTTTTCTTTTTATTCTTCTGCTCCATCCTTCTTATCTTTGGATAAGTCACACATTCCTATCCAAAAGTTGTTTGAATTTAGTAATCCCTAGTCTCTATTCTAAGTTTTGGAATTATCTAGTTCATAAAACATACAATAATCCCTTCTTGTATGATGATTACATTCCCAAAGTTGAAAGAAACAACTATCATAGCATACAGTTAAATCTTAGAGTCTGTTGATGCTCTGTATCTACACTCTATCTCAAATGTTCATTAGAACCTACTCTACAGTGAACACTTGAGTCACAGACTGGTACTGATACATAAGCCACTTGTAGCCAATACATGGGAAAACAACCTTAGAAGTCATAGGAAAAAGGCTTGGGAAAGTTTTATATCAATTTGACAATGTAATATTATTTCTGTCAAGGCAAATACAATATGTGTCCTTGTATTTTGTATGTCTATTTTAATTTCACTTTCTATTTCACTTTAATTGAATTTGCTGACAAAAATATGTCTGAGATTTGAAGAAAATTATTTCAGCAGAGAGATTTTGAAATGCATCAACATATAAGTTCTTTGACTGTGGAAAGTAAGCCAGTCAGGACTTTACAGTAGCCTCTCTGTCACACATAGCTCAGTCTGCATCCATTCCTCCTTCCTTGCTAAGTGTGTAATATTCTTGACGGGACTTGAAGCAGGAGCACAAGACAGGGTAATGAGTAGGATGAATTTGCTAATTATATTGCACACGTGTATGAAATCTAACAAAGAATCTCATTACCTTGTATAATTAGCATATGCTAATGTTTATAGAAGGACCATGAGCAATAAGATGTCTGTGCTTTTCAGCTCACCATTGTGTGGTGACTGCACTGATCTTAACTTTACACACTTAATGTGGGAAAGAACCTTTGCCAAATATTAGGCTGACATAGAAGGTATTGATCTAATTATATCTATCACTAGCATTTTGACATAAAGTACAGATTCTTCTGTTTCTGGGGCACCTGAAGCAGTCATATGAGACGCTGAAAGGATGGGTAAACTCAGAGCAATGAAGCATTGATTTCTAAAGCTGAGGTGAGCAAGGACTCAGTG
The DNA here is from genome assembly GCA_019843815.1 of Montemys delectorum. Taxonomy (NCBI): domain Eukaryota; kingdom Metazoa; phylum Chordata; class Mammalia; order Rodentia; family Muridae; genus Montemys; species Montemys delectorum. Next base: position 35,535 of record JADRCD010199992.1, read on the forward strand.
ATTGTCATTAGCTCTTCACTGACATGTTTCACCACTTCCCTTTCAGATGCATTGTGCATTAGGTCTCTAAGAGTGTATTCATCTGTAAAGAACAACACATTAAGTTGTCCAGTCACACCTCAGATAGACTTCAATCTCTTACAAAATTTTTATGCATTAATTTACAAAACATCAAAGTTACACAGAGATCTAATATTCAAGGGGATATAATTCACACTTTGCAAAATACCAGCATCTTTGTCAAGGTAGGAATGGGGGCTCTTGCCCTGGCGGGGGTGTGTTTGTGAGCTTTGCTTCTAGCTAATCCTGCATTACAAGCAGATGCTTACATATAAGAACTGACATCCAAAAAATTCTTCCCCATTACTGGGGCTCAGAAATGATACTGGCAGATACTAGGCACTGAGGCTGAGTGTGAGGCACAGGGCCTTGAAAATGAACAATGAGTGTTTACCTAGATATGCTTTGGAAGGTGCTAGACAAATGGTTCACCTGGATCAGATCTGTACAGTCCTGATTTACTTATTGTTTTGTACATTTCTTCTTTTCATATCACCCTTCTTTGCTCTCTGTTGTCTGCTGCACACCATGAATCAACATTCAGTCACATTATCTCTTGAATAGCCATCAAATTCCATTCAAAACCTACAACAACAGAGAAGAATTCTGTAGAAAAAAATAATGCACACTTTGGTTTTTGACCACTAAGCCATGTTTCAATTTCTTCTTTATCTAGCTAGTTACACTAAAGTTTGTAGTTTTTTTTTAAAAGAACAATACTTGAATCCCCATTTTATATATAGTAATCAATCCTTAAGTGATATTTCTCTATGCATGTACTGCTTGAGGAAAAGTCATATTCACAACCAGATGTTGTTTGGCTTGCTCTTCACAATAGAACTTGAATATTAATATGGAAAATGTGCTTCTATTCACGAGTAAAGAAACTAAGATTCCAAATAGAAAGCCAAGCAAGAATCTATAACCCTAAAATTGCAGCAGAAGTATTTGGGGCTTGCAACCATATTCTCTTCTGTATAGTATTCTAATACTACAATCTTGTAAGAATCATATTTGACAGAAAACTAGGACCATTAATATAAAAGTATTATTTTAAAGAAACATAAAAGTAGTTAAGTAAGGTGTTTGTAAATTGCTGTCAAGGAGCAAAAGCTTCAAAATTGCCTCCAATATTGGCTACGTAGAGTTATCACTTTAGTATCCTCTATTCTCATTCCAATCTCTCATGTCCTAACCACTAAAACAAGAATGGGGACTATATATACTATAGAGATGAGGTTGTAGGAACAGTACCTTTCATCCCCTTCTGGTTTGAGATGCTAGAACACTATCCTGGAGACAAGTTCATCTCTGTTTGATCCCCAAGTATAGGAATGTGAAGACAGACTAGCATAAATAGCCAGAGATGGAGTAATGCAAAAGACGTCCTGCCACTAACTTAAGTTGCTTAATGTCTATAACTACAGCTTTCTAATCAAAGCAAAACCACTACTCAGGGAAAAATGTATTCTAAACTGCACAGACTGGGTAAAATAAGTGAATGGAATGCCTCTCATAGAGTGTAAAGCATTAAGCACATATTGGCTTCTGATTTATCTATATTAAACTAAGTGTAGATTTATGAAATATGATGCATTTTATTCTAATGAGTATGTCTAGTTGTTGAGGGTCCAAACATCAAGTATACAGGTCAGAGGAGTAATAGCAAATTAAGCATAGTTTGATCTTGACCTTGAAATTATTTTCATGTTACTATATTTCTCATAGAACAATCAGATAACATCTTTAGCTTCATTTTGAGATAAGGAAGATAAACTATAATTAGGAATATACAATCATAGATTTAAAAGATGTCAGCAGGCACATACATATACCTTTCCTTTATAAGCAAAATGTAAGTTCCTTGAAGTAAGAAAACATCTTTCTTCCATCTGTACATATTCACAGCAAAATGAAAAAAAAATAAATACTTACTATTACAGCAGGCAAGCTCTGGTGTCTTTTAGAAAAAAAACCTTAATTTTATAGATAATGAAATAGAATGTAGTGACTGACAATTTCCATTGTCAAACTTACTCTGGAGAAGTTAGATGGAAACTGCTTTTTGATGTCAGCTCACCTCCTCATATACTTCATTATATTTCATAGAAGGTATTGGACATACAATTTTCAAATGAATGAGGAACAGTCAAAAGGAATTCCGATTAGCATTGAACATTGTAGAAAGAAAATTCCATACTCAAACATGGTTTAATATGTTCTCTGCTTCAAGAAATTTGTTGTTATCAGCTATAATTTAAGAATCTACAAAAGATAACAATCCATTCTGTCCCAGTTCCTTGAACACTGAAATATTTTAAATAATAGCTATTATATATTCAATAAACATAAATGGATAAATAAAGTGCAATTAGATTAAAAAGGCCTAGGATTTAAATATGAACACTGCTTTTGTATCATGGAGTCTTTCATGTCTTATTTATTGTCGAAGTAGCACTTCAACTTCAGTATCATAGTTCTTCCTTCCTAGGGAGTCAGAGAAGACAACTTGTCCACTGCCTTGAAGGTTTAATATGCCAACCAGCAGAATCTGACATAGAGATTTTCTCTCTACTTGCTACAGTCCCTCTGTTTTTCTCTCTGTCAATAATGTTCCTTTTTTCCTCTAGGACTGCATTTGCCCCTCATTTGATCCATAGAATTTCCAATGGAAATATTTCCGCTGACATCAGCTTTCCCTGTGGCCCAAGTTAAAAGTTATCCTTTTGAGCCACACACAAGGTGTTAACAACCCCTCACATCACTCAGATTTTCTCCTTGGAACCTCACTGTCTGAAGTTAAACTTGCAGGGTCTCTCCTCACTCCCTAGCATTTCCTTTCCCCCCTATTATCTGGTAACAACCTCCAAATATTCCAAATCATGCTACCATTTCTCAATTTTTTTTACTTTTCCCTTCTTTCCTGAGAGTGTCTTTCCCTTAAAGATTTGCAGGGCAGATAAGCGTGTGTTGACCTTCTGACTTCTCAACAAGAACATACAACGAACCTAGATTTTCCGTAAGGACAAAATTATATGAAGATATTCACCTCTATGTCTCCTCAGAGTGGACATGTTCATTGATTCATAAGTTGACTATTAGTCTCCATGCTCAGGAAACTTTTCAGGGTAGAAAGTGCTGCTTTCCTTTTATAGTGGAGACTGAGACTCCTAGGGTACCATCATGCAGTTATCCAAGAAATAACCTACTGGTCACCCCCCACAGTGATCAAAGATTTTTTTCTAGAGTCCTGCTAAACACTCACTGATTGTGTACTTATAACTCTGTTATATAGGACCCAAGTGGAAAAAGAAGAAGTCAGAGGTGATGCTTGGATAGAAGAGTGATGATTTGAGCTAAAGCCAAATTCCAGTCAAGTTACTTAGAATGTTTTGGCAGCACAGAGGAATGCAACCACACAACCTTAAAGTCTTTTATCTCTTGCCTATGGCTAGACTTCATTTTGCAGCAGTCTCTGCTTTCAAATCTGGGCATGGAATATCCTGAAAGGCCTTAGATATTGCTCTACTCCAGCTTCCAACCTTCTAGCACTGATAGCTGCTTTCTTGTCAGCAGGCTTGGATATGCACCAACAATAAAGGCAAGGGAAGAAAAAAAAAAAAACACTGTACTCCCTGCTTTCATGTTGGACAACAGTGGGTTTTGCTTCACTAGTGAAATATAGTTTTTAAATATCCAGGAAAGCAAGCCAACAGATGGCAGAGCAAGAGTGACCCCTACACACACATTTTCCTGTGGGGATTTGGAATACAATTCTCTGTGTTTGATTTTCCACAAAGCTGGACCTCAATGAAATTGGCAGAGGAAAGTATTTCTGCTTTAACATAGCCAAAAAATAACTGTGTTCTGCCCCTTTCTTCCTGTTGGATAAAAACCTAAACAGAGACTTTGACTAAATTCAATTCAGTGTCAACAGAGAGTCAGATATCATTAATTGTCTGGGAGGTTTTGGTTAATATCTGACACTCAACACATTTGACTTTTACAGCAGTCTTGCAAAATTGACTCTGTTAATTAAAAAGAAGAAGGAGGAGAAGGAGGAGGAGGAGGAGGAGGAGGAGGAGGAGGAGGAGGAGGAGGAGGAGAAGAAGAAGAAGAAGAAGAAGAAGAAGAAGAAGAAGAAGAAGAAGAAGAAGAAGAAGAAGAAGAAGAAGAAGAAGAAGAAGTTGTTAAATGACTCCTTCAAGATCCCACAGCTGGAAAATAACATTGAAACTGGTAATCCTGGGCTGCATCTATGTCCCTATATAGGTTGAGTTTATTGGGCATGGCTTTTAGATGAGGTGTCACTTAAGTTTTTCCCACTTTGGTATAGGGTCAAAGGAGAGTATTTCTCCTTTACTGGCTTTTGTCACTGTTACCATCCAGTAACAGGAGTGCACAGATTCCTGCATCTCCATGGCAACTACCACCTTGTTCTCATTCCCTGTTTCACTTTCCTCATCTCAAAGCAGTTTTGTAGACAGGTGTGATTCTAGGTCACAGACAGGGCGACACAGATGTGGAAACAAGGCAGCCACAGAACTCCTGTCTAAGATTCATGTCTGCCCTCTCAGGAGCAGGCATAGTTTGTGACTTAGACAAACAACTAGAAATATGAATCTTTCTCCAATAATCCTTATATTCTAGACAATTAATTGGCCTGAAAATCTTGTCTGAGTGCCCTGTGATCCCAAGTGAATGGTATATTTTCTTCAAATCTTGGCTTCTCTTTTATAGAGTGAAAATAATGGCAACAGGGAAAGAGATGATTAAATATAACAATGTTTATAAATATCCAAGGTGATGTATGACATTTAGTAAATACTCAACAAACTATAGTTCTTCACAGTCTCTTTATTTATTCTTTCTGATTTTATAAGCCTGTTACTTAGAGTGCCATTTCTTGTGCCCACTTTCATTGTTCTGGCCAAATATTTGGATTTTACTTCTCCATGAAGCTCACACTATCTGTTTATGACCTCTGAAGAAGTAGCACAGAACCATGGGGATCTGCTATTTGTAGCACAATTAAGAACAGCTCTTACCTAGGTCAAGATACTAGGCTTCTCCTGAATGAACCAACTCAAGAGACCAAAGTCATCAGGTCTCCCTGGACTAGTTAATACTTAAGACACCCCTTTTCCATAAATACCTGTGTATTGATTTTGGCTGTTTGGAGTTTAGTTCAAGCCTAAGACAAGCAGAGTGCTCAGAAGAGCTGTTTAGAGAATTTCTGCACAAGGCCATAACTTCTTATAAAGTCCTTGATGACAGTAATAATAGCAGTGTAAATCCTGAACAATAAGCCTTGGGAGGCATTTTATATACATCATCTGAGGGAGTTCTCTAAGCAAATCCATTGTATAAGTTGGAGAACTGAACTTAAGAGTGGGCCACAGTAAAGAGAAAGACTGGCTTTGGACTTTCAGATGAAAGACAACGCCTTCAAGTATCATTTCTTCTCAGCTCTCACGAAAGCTCTCCTACTATATCCAAGCCAGCTAGTCAAGAGTGAGAATCTCCAGTGGTAGGAGGTTGCTAGTTCACAAGACATGATTTGCCTCAGTTAGTGCTGACTCATAGAGAGTTCTTCCTTTTCCTGTGCTTGACCATGAACTTATAGGTTCTGACCCATTAGCTCTGGATCTGCTTGCCAGAGGAAAAAGAAACGAACTTTTATGCCCTTCCCATCTGCTAGCCTTTGGCCATAAATAAGCCAGTTCCTTTGCTGGTACCACACTGGAAGGCATATTTAAAGCATAGGAGAGCCTGTCTTAAAAACAATAATTACTTAAGAAAAGAAATCAATGATTGGATAATATCTAACATTTGATAAAGTGTTTATTTTTTCTTAAGTGTGAGTCCCCAAATATCTTCTATTACTTTTGAAATAACCATCAATTTGTTATCAAAGATGTAGGGTCTTTGGCATGGGAAGTAATAGAAATGAGATAGAGCAGTGTAGTCAAAGAATAAAGGGGAGCTTTAATCAGATTTTAACTCTCAAGCAGGAAAGCAAAAGCCAGATCAGCTTCCTTGCACAACAAAGAAAGAGGCCAACTTTTAATGATACACTTGGATGGACTAATGGAACTTGAAGAATTTCAGATGCCCAGGAGAACAACGGTAGTGTAGAAGATGGAGAGTGAGGTATATAAATTGCTGCCATTGCTGAACCCTCACGAGGATGTTAGACAAACTCTAGCAGTCATTCTACAAGGCTTCTCATCAGGCTGGATAGAATTTGACATATAAATGAAGACCATATAAAGGGAAAAGATGTCTTCTATCTCTATCCCATTTTACCCACAGTTCTGGTTATCTACAGCCAAGTCAAGCTGGAGATTTTATTTAGGTTTTCCCTCAATAGCAATTTTACCTGGGAGCCACACCTAATGATTTTTAGCACTTATTCAACCCTGCATTTGTATTCCATGACGATAAGCAGGTTGGGTGTAGTTCAATGGACTGTGGCTACAAGACTTTTCCTTAAAATTTTCCATACCAGATTGGACACAAAACCAGAGTCTTCATTTAAAGAATAGCATCTGACAAACTGGTAAGAAAGTGCTCATGGAATGTACCTTTCTGAAAATTTGCTCCAGACGACCATTTTAATCTAAGACTGTTGATAGTGCTAAGTAAGGACAGATAAATAATGGGCAGGCATCAGGAAACATAGCTTCAATCTTCTGCCTCAATGTGTGTGGCATATAAGAATATACTATGATGCTCCACACATATCCCAAAGGCTACCAGAAGTTCAGTAGACACTTCCTTATATAACATCAGCTTCTTGCCTCCAACATGCTTAGATTTGCCCACAAGTGCTCTGAAACACTAGGAAGGATATCAATTCCCATTGGTGGACTGAGGTGGAAAGAAGATAGAGGATTCAAAGGGTTAACAGTTCAGAAACAAAATTAACAATCAAGAGATGGGGATTCACAGAGACTGAACCACCAATCAAAGAACATGCATGGGCTGGACCTAGGCCCCCTACACATATGTATCAGATGTGCAGCTTGGTCTTCATATGGGTCCCCTAACAACTGGAGCAGGGGCTGTCTGTGCCTCTACTGGCTGCCTTTGGATCTCTTTCCTAGTGCTGGTCTGCATTCTCTGGTCTTACTGGGAGAAGATGTACTGAGTCCTGCTGTGACTTGATGTGCCAGGGGGAGCCTCCTCTTCTCTGAGGAGAGCAGAGAGGGGATAGTGGGAAAGGGTATCAGGGTGAGACTGTGTAGAGAGAAGCAATGGGGGCTTTTATCATGATGTAAAGAGATAAATAAATGGAAAAAAAGAGAGATGACAATTGACAGCCTAACTACTTTGGTTTTCTTGATCCTGTGAGGAATAGCTATGATGTGGATTCTTTATTCTCTGAAAAGGATTTATGAAAGACTGTGAAAGACTGGCAGTCAATGGCCTTCTCAGTAGCACACCCATATTCACTCTATTCCACAACTCCTTCCTAGGAGACTTATATAGGCCTTCGCCTCATTTTCTATGATTACCTTCAAGTTAAACTACTTGCATTCTGAAGCTTGCCCAGTATCCACCTGTAAAGAAATCCAACTGAAAAGCACTGTTACTGTTAAAAATGGTTGCCACAGCCTTTCAGTTTAGTATGGATATTAAACAATATTTGCCATAGTTTGGTTGAACCTTGACCCTGACTTCTTCTATTTAGTCTCCCCTTTATCTTCTGCTTGCTTTTTCTCTTTCTCATCACTTCAGGTGACTGAAACTTTAATCTGAAGGACAGAGGCAATTAGTTACTATGCAGAAAGCTCAACAAACACTCAAGATAAACTGGTGGACACAAAACTAGGTTAGGAATAGGCACACTTATTCATAACTTTAAGATAAGAGGCTGTCATGTCACCTTCACTAGGCATGGACTCAGCTGCATATAAATTTAACTGAGCAATCCCTGAAATGATAAATAACCCTGTGCTCTGTAAGCCACATTGCCTACAAAAAGGATAAGAGAAACATTGTTAAAGAGGGCAAAAATATAAAAAATAAATTCTTTTCATATCAAATTTGGAGTAAAGGTCAGCAAACTGTAGTCCATCATCTATGATAATACATAAAGTTTTATTGGGAGACAGCCATTATCACTTGTTCATATGTTGGATATGACTATTTCTGCATTACAAATTAAAGGGGGTGTGAAAGAAAGCTTATAGCCACAAGGCCTAAAATATTTGCAATCTGGCTTTTTGAAAAACGACTTTCCTAAGTCCTAGTCAAGGGCATTGATTTCATTAAAAGTAAGTACTTAGTACAAGACAGTTAAGTGTAAATATAGATGGGTTCAGGTGATGGTTTAGGCAATGATGTACCTGCCATGCAAACAATGGCTTGAATTTGGATTTCTAGCACCCATATATCAAAAGCCAAAGTGGAAGGTGTGTGCCTGTAATACTAATACCAATGCCATCAGAGCAGTGATCTGCAGATGCCTACAGACTCTGGGTCATCTAATCTAATTAAATTGTGAGCCTAGGTTTAGTGCCAGACACTGTCTCAAAATACAAGGGAAGGAGAAATAGAAAACACACAAAAAATAAAATAAGTATATTATAAAAATGTTCATATGTTCATGTACCAGTTCTATGTATATATTCTTTATATGCACATATTCCTTGCGTATGTGAATATTCCAGTTTCTCAGATGCATTTTTCTTTACTTTCGTTTGTGTTCCTAAGAATAATTTTGTGGACACTAGAGCAGACCATTTAAAGCAAAAACAGAACAGGTTTTGCCTTTTTTAATTATAAAACAGACATAAAGATTCACACTAGAAATGACAAAATGTGACAGGGCAATATTGTTGAGCAATGGCTAGCCACACACCCCCTTCTCTTTCCTAATGGGCAAATAAAAATCTATTCCAAGAGATGTTCAGGCCCTAGCAACTCTATATATAACAAACACGATCCTTTTAAAAACAACCCAAATTATACATAATGCATGCTCATATTCTTAAAACGATCTGTTAGAACTGCTAAAAAAAGATTGCATATATTTCAATTTGCCCAAAATGTCTCATTCTCCAACACTATTTTTGCTCCCTTATAGAGCTCCCAAAATTCTGGAGATTTAAAAAAAAAAAAAAAAAAAAAAAAAAAAAAAAAAAAAAAAAAAAACACACATGCAAACCAGGTCTGAACATGTTATTTGACATGAAATCCTCCAATGATTATATCTGTTGCCAGAATTAATTTCAAATATTTTGGCTTCCCAGGTCTGCTTGATGTGTTAGTCTTCTAGCCTGATGGTAACATGTCCACACTAAGTTATCCTTCCTACCCAATATCACCCTTTCCTTCCATTCCCTCAACTGAGTCTTGTTTTAGTTCATATTGTTCTTTTTATCTACAGCATACCACTTTCTCCCATCTTAGTCTTTTTTTTTCCTTTTTTATTTTTGAGATTATAATATAATTACATCATTCTCCCCTTCCCTTCCTTCAAACTTTCTCATGTATTCCTCCTTGATCTCTTTCAAATTCATGGCTTCTCGTTCTTCTAACTCTTGCTATGTGCATATATGTATAAATATATACACATATATTCATAAACATAAATGTCTCAATATGAATAAAGCCACTTATATACACAACCTCAGGGCTGAACTTTTAGTATTAGAGAACCAGTTGTCATGCTCGACCTTGGACAAGCAAAGCTGCCACCACTACTTTACTAAACCAGCCCAATCTCTAACTACATTCTAAATGTTTGTCCCTATTCCCACAGATAAGTGTAGTTCTCCCCCTCCGAACAGGAAATTTCTATCTCCATCTTAGTGTTTTCTTAAATGTCTTCCTCCCAAACATCTGCCAAGATCTTATCTACCTCAGGTGACTTTCTGAATTCTATTGTTCAGAATTAATTTCTGCTCTGTTCTCACATCTTTGGTTACAATTCCTTCACTTACCCAGTTAGTTGTTCAAGCCTGAGCCTAAACTCGCTTTTAATTTTTCTTCTATCATTTGTTTCCAAATCATTTTGTGGGTCTATCCATCCAACATTTAACATGTATCCTAAATCTGCCTATCTATTGTATAAGTTATTATAATGTGACTGCTGGTCCACATATTGTCTGTCCATCACATTCTTGTTGTTCTGTAATTCATTCTCCACTTTGTCAAATTTTTACAAAATACATGTCTAACTTCTTTAATTTTTCTCTTTCAGGTTTCTTTTTTTTTTTTTCAAAGATTAATTTATTATTATACATAAGTACACTGTAGCTGTCTTTAGACACTCCAGAAGAGGGCATCAGATCTCATGACAGGTGGTTGTGAGCCACCATGTGGTTGCTAGGATTTGAACTCGCGACCTTCTGAAGAGCACTCGGTGCTCTTACTCCCTGAGCCTTCTTGCCAGCCCTCTTTCAGGTTTCTTATGCTTTATATTTGTAATGAATTAAGATTTCATTTTTATTTTCTTTTTTATTAGATATTTTCTTTATTTACATTTCAAATGTTATGCCCTTTCCTGGTTTCCCCTCCAAAAATGCCCTATTCCCTCCCCTGCCCTGCTCACCAACCCACCTACTCCAACTTCCTGGCCCTGGCATTCCTCTACACTGGGGCATTGAGCCTTCACAGGACCAAGGACCTTTCCAAGCCTTCAAGACAATGCCTGAAACTGAATCCCTCCTTTATACTTTGTTCGTGTGATAAATGTCAGACAATATCAGAGTCTCAGATTCTTTATTCAATAGGTGGAATATTCTTTCCTTCATTCTTTATATTGATTTCCTATATTTTACTCACAAGAAACAAATCATTAACCCTTTTAAAATACATTCCTCAACTCCTAAAAGCAAATGAGGGTCTCCTCCATTATCCTGATGTTCTTCCTGTAGAGTAGTGACATCATTTCATCATGTTGTTATTAACTTAAAATTTTTTTATCCTGCTATTCTATAAGCATGAATCTTTTAGAAAGTATTGTCTTGTTCAATAGTCTACCCTCAATGCTTCAGTGTTATTATACAACAGGCCTTTATAAAATATCTGCTCAATGAATAATTAAGTCAATAAGTCATACTATTCTAAATATTTTGGTAAACTCAATTTATCACCATTATACTAACCTATATTCAAATATATTTAAATGCAGTTACCTGTCACTCTTCTTAAGTGCCCTCATCAAATAGTATCATTTACTATGAATGTTATTTCTCATGAGTCCTAGAAGTTGCATCTTAAATATATAACCAATAGCAATCATTTGCCTTATTCATTCAACCATCATGTGATCTCCTTGAATACAAACATAGAATATATAGCTTTAAATTTACAATTTTGAATTTGACATGCCTTCTTATAAATATTCAATATATCACTTCTACCTCTATTCTTCCCTTTTGAACTCCTCTAGTTTCCTCTCTCCTATCAAATTATTGACCTGTTTCCACATATGCATGGCTTTTAATCTCTAGTATAGGGTACATATTATGACTTGAATAATTGCTTGATGAATGGTCATGTGGACCTTTCAGAATGTCAACAAGTTAGCATTCTGTCATTGAGCACAGAAAAGAGGAAACAAGAAATTTGATATCTTTCTTGTCAGCATTTCTGAGTCATTTAGTTTGAGATTTACGACACTAAACATAAGAGTATTGCTGATATGAAGTACCTTTCAAGTGTCGAAGGACATAATACTCAGTAGGATCCTGAGGAGCCAGATTGGCCTAACCTATGGTCTAATCTAAAGAGCTCCTCTTCTTAAAATGTAGAGGTAAGGGCATGCAAAGGGTAATGCAGGGGGAGAGTATCTTGAATCTTACCCAGATGCTTCCTGAAGTGGAGAATGCATTCAGATTCTAGTTTTCTGATTCTTGACCATTGTTTTGAATTCATAGCTCCCTACACTAATTCTTGGGAATTTTGAAGTTGTCTGCTCAGAGATTCCCACCTCTACTGTAGGAAAGCTTTAACCAAGTGGATTCTGAGATATCAAAGACAGCCAAGTTGCCTCAAGGAACAAAAATCTTTGGTAAAGTTTTAGCTCTGGTAGCCTGTCCTTTAGGATCACACCAAAGCTAGCTCTGCCTCAGACTGTATCTGAACTTGGTTGTTCAGCCTTTCTTATACTCCCTCACTGGATCTTGTTGTTGGTTTTTTGTTTGTTTGTTTTTACTGGTCTGTTACTTCTATGAGTCACAAGAACCATGATTTAGACTCTATTCTTCAGAGACTGCCTCTAAAGATATCATGTCATAGATATTTTCATGGGATACATGCTATGAGTTCACAGAGGTGAAGTTTCACATGTGACCTAAAAACAAAAGCCTAGGAATTCTCTAAGGTGAGAAGAAATTTGTGTTGCTTCTTGATCCTAAGTACAGAAGATTTCAAGTATATAATGAAGTCTGGTGGGAAGAAAGTATGATACAATGAAACACACTTTACAACGGAATTTAATTATGTTAGTATTTTTCAAAGATGCTTTCAAATTCAGAAAGAATTAGTGAATGGCAGGGCTGGGGGGGTTGATGCGATGATTTAACGTTTAATAATTCCTGTTGTTTTTGTATGTGGCTTTATGTATTGTAGTTCTCTGCTTTGGGCTTTGCTGTGAGATGCCTAATATCTTGTCTTTTCTTTAGCATAGGTACCTTCCTTGTGTTGGATTTTTCCTTCTAGGGTCCTCTGTAGGGCTGGATTTGGTAGATAGATACTGTTTTAATTTGGTTTTGTCCTGGAATATTTTGGTTTCTCCATCTATACTGATTGAAAGTTTTGCTGGGTATAGTAGCCTAGGCTGGCATTTATGTTCTCTTAGAGTCTGTATGACCTCTAACCAGGATCTTTAAGCTTTCATAGTCTCTATTGAGAAGTCTGGTGTAATTCTGATAGGTCTACCTTTGTATGTTACTTGGCCCTTTTCCCTTGCAGCTTTTAATATTCTTTCTTTGTTCTGTAGGTTTAGTGTTTTAATTATTATGTGATGAGAGGATTTTCTTTTCTGGACCCATTTATTTGGTGTTCTATAGGCTTCTTGTACCTTTATGACCATTTCTTTCTTTAGGTTGGTATGTTTTCTTCTATGATTTTGTTGAAAACATTTCCAAGTCCTTTGAGCTGAGAATTTTCATCCCCCTCTATTCTGATTCTTCTTAGATTTTGTCTTTTCATTGTGTCCTGAATTTCCTGGATGCTTTAGAGTTAGGAGGTTTTTATGTTTTGAATTTTCTTTGACAGATGTGTCAACCTCTTCTACAGTGTCTTCTACACCTAGGATTCTCTCTTCTATTTCTTGTATTCTGTTGGTGATACTTACATCCGTAATTCCTGACCTCTTTCCTAGGTATTTCATTTCTAGGTTTGCCTCCATTTTTGTTTTCTTTATAGTTTCTACTTCCACTTTTAGGTCTTGGACTGCTTTATTCAATTCATTCACCCATTTGATTGTGTTTTCCTGGATTTCTTTCAGTGAGTTATTTATATCCTTCTTAAAGAATTCTACCATCTTCATGAGATAGGATTTTAGGACAGATTCCAGATTTTCAGATGTGTTGGTGTATTCATGGCTTGCTGTGGTGGGAGAACTGTGTTCTGATGATGCCTATGTATATTGGCTCCTGTTGCTTATGGTCTTGTGATTGCCTCTTACCATCTGGTTGTCCCTGGTGTTTTCTGGACTGGTTGAGTCTGTCTGGAGTTTGCATCTTTTGTTCTTGGGTTGATTCAGGTTTCCTCGTAGGCCTGTAGCCTTGGCTGTGGCAGACCACCAGTGAGGCCTTTTAACTGGGGCTCTTCAGATGGACAAAGAAGATACTAATCAGTTTCTATGACTGCAGTAGATCTCCTAGGAGGCCTTCAGACTGTTAGGTCTTCAGAGCAACAGTCAGGCTGTTGTCCTGTGTGGAGTTGTTCTCCACGAGGAGTCTACTGACTGTGGTTTCTGTTTCTTGTGTGCCTCAGAACTCCAGAAATGCTTTCAATCTATTGGGTCAGTTGTCCTGACTGTCACAGAGCCCCCAGTAAGTCTTTAGATTGTGGTATCTGTTGCCCAATTGCCCTATGTACAGAGGAGATCCTGGGATTCCTTTAATCTGTGGTGTCTTTGGGGGGAGCATAGAAGCTGGTGATTGGTTGCTCTTTTGCCTTGTGTGTAGCAGATCTCCTGGGATGCCAGTTACCCTGTATGCAGCAGATCTCCTTGGATGTCTCCAGCTGTAGTGTCAGTTGCCCTGTGTGGAGCAGATCTCATGGGATGTTTCAGGCTATATTGTCAGTTACTCTGAGTGTAGTGGTTCTTCTGGGGTGGCTCAGGGTATGGTGTCTCCAGGGAAGCAGATTAGCTAGTAGTCTGCTCCAGCAATACCATTCTTGGGAATATACCCAAAAGATTTCCCAGTGTGTCACAGGGGCACATGTTCCACTATGTTCATAAAAGGGCCTTGTTTGTGATAGTCAGAAGATGAAAACAACCCAGATGTTCCATAAGAGAAGAATGGATACAGAAAATGTGGTTCATTTACACAATGGAGTACTATTCCACTGTTAAAAATCAATGACTTCATGGAATTCATAGGCAAATGAATGGAACTAGAAAATATCATCCTGAGTGTGGTAACTCAGACCTAAAAGGACAAGCATGGTATGTACTCACTAGTAAGTGGATATTAGCAATAAATAGATAGATAGATAGATAGATAGATAGATAGATAGATAGATAGATAGA
>JADRCD010199992.1:50326-73386 GCA_019843815.1 Montemys delectorum
AGATAGATAGATAGATAGATAGATAGATAGATAGATAGATAGATAGAGAAAAAATATTTTTAAAAAGTCCTGAATACCAAAGATACAGCCCACAGAACTCAAAAAGATCAACAAGCTGAAGGGCCCAAGTGAGGATGCCTCAGTCCCATTTGGGAGGGAGAAGAAAGCAACCACAAGAGGGGAGGGAGGGTGGGACCTAGGAGAGAAAGGGGATGGAGGTGAACAGAGAGAGAAACCTGATCTGTTAGTGGGTAGGGGGAAAGGACCGAAGCCCAGAGGGCCAGCAGAAAGAATGGAAACAGGAAACCTAGGGAAGTAGGAGGTGAGGAGACCATTCAGAATGTACCAGAGATCTGGGAGGTCAGAGATTCTCAGAACTCAAAGAGAATGAGGGATCTTAGATGAAATACCCTACATTGGGAAGAGAGAACTTGCAGAGCCCACCTCCAGCAGAAAGTCTGCACATCAAGTGAGGCATGGGGTTGCCATCCCACAGTCACAACTCTGACCGTAATTGTTTCTGTCTGAAAGAACTGCAGAGATGGAAATGGAGAAGAACCTGAGGAAAAGAAGGTCCAGTGACAGGACCAAAGTGGGATCCAGCCCAAAGGAAGGCCCCAAGACCTGACTCTATTATTGAGTCTATGGTGTGCTCACAAAAAGAGACCTATCATGACTGCCCTCCAAAAGACCCAACAAGCAGATGAAAGAGTCAGGTGCAGATATTTGTACTCAAACAATGGACAGAAACTGAGAAGAAGGGCCATCCTGTAGGAGGACCAGCAGTCTCAATTAACCTGGACCCCTGAGATCTCAGATACTGGAACACCAACCAGGTAGCATACCCCAGCTGATAAGACACCTCCAACACATATACAGCAGAGGATTGCCAGATCTGGGTTTAGTCAAAGAAGATGCACTTAACCCTCAATAGACCAGAGGACCAAGGAAGTTTAGAGGTCTGCTGGGGTGATGCTGGGGGTAGGGGATGGAGGTGAGGATGGGGGTAGGTTGGGGACATCTTCGTGGAGAGGGGGCAGGGAGAAGGTATGGGATGTGGAACAGTAGGAGGGTGGAGCAAGAGGGAAATAAAACGTGGAGTTTAAAATAAATAAATAAATAAAAGAATTCATGTTGTTTTTGTAGAGAACCCAGACTCAGTTCATAGCAGCTATGAGGTGATTTATAATCATCCATAACTCAAGTTCCAGGGAATCCACTGCCCTCTCTTGACTTCTGTATGCACAAGACATGCATGTGGTGAACATGCAAGTATGTAGACACAACACTCATATAAATAAATACATAAATAAATAAATAAATAAATATATACATACATAAGAAAAAAGAAAGAAAGAAAGAAAGAAAGGAAGAAAGAAAGAAAGAAAAAAAGAAAGGAAGGAAGGAAGGAAGGAAGGAAGGAAGGAAGGAAGAAAGAAAGAAAGAAAGAAAGGAAGGAAGGAAGGAAGGAAGGAAGGAAGAAAGAAAGAAAGAAAGAAAGAAAGAAAGAAAGAAAGAAAGGGAGAGAAGAAGAATAATTATTAATTTTAAAGATACTAAAAATTGCGAATACAGTATAGAACGGGTTTTCTGGCCATTTCAGTTCTAAAGTCTTATATCTTAAAATGAATTCATGTGCTTGTGACATGAAGATCATATTCCTGTTTGTAAATACCCACCATGCATAGTTAGAATTTCACATGCTATGAGAAGCACATATGTAGTTACCATATGTACACCTGTGAGTGTGTGCAAGCTTCATTATCTTTCTTCTTTAGCCTAGTTATTTTGTCTTATGACCTTCCCATGTAAAGGTACATGAGCGTAGACATCAATTTTTGCCATAAGGTAGCATTCTTTATCTTATTTCATCTCTCCCTTTTCTTGTCACATACTAGATTTATAATGTTACTTGTTTTAAGTTGAAAATTGTGCATTCTACTTAGACTTAGAGATTAGACTTCAATTTTAACATTTGTGTTATATTTAGTAAGCTTGCAGTTCAAATAATACTTCTACTTTCTGTGTGGCACATAGGACCTTAACATTCCTTTGCCTAACTCCTATGTGATTGACAAGTAATTTATTTCCGTATCCTCTTAACCCTTTTTTAGTGTGCATGCCTATATATAATAGCCTATGAATAAGTTCATATTTGAAGTTTATTGTAATTTAGAGATTTAGTTATTTTAATATTACTTTTCAATATTGTAGCTCATATCTCACACTTCTCATTTTTGTTCAGGTTCAGATTTTTCTCCAGTTCATCTTTTAATATCCTTTGTCCAGAGACCAAAAAGAGGCAGCTTAAATTTCGGTCTGTCTGAAGAGGCTATCACTTTAATCTTACTTCCAAACAATACCTGCATTGAGCACTGTGAGGCAAATAATCATTTCTTTGTTGGTAGTCTTCCTGCTTGTTTTCTGCTTTAAAAGGTTTTTTCCTTTGATTTTCCATTATATTGATACAGGATTGCTTAGGCATGGGTTTGTTTCCATTTACCTTTACAAATACTATGCATGTTCTTTTATACATTTTAAGAGCCTGAAAATGTATCTTGTTTCCATTTGAATAACACTAACCCCTGGATTCATGTCCTCGCAATCATGATACATGCTAGCTATTCTTGTTAGGCTCTTAGGTATATGTTAACTCACTAACTCTCTTCTCTTTTAGTCAGCTATAACATTCATTTTTTGACATTTACTGTCTATATCTATTATTGTTTAGACTATTGTTTGCTGCTAATTTGTATATTTATTTTCTTATTTTTGCAATGCTTCAGATTGAATATAGGGCTTATAACATGCTAGAATATACTCTACTGTATATCCTCAGCCTTCCTTTTCCTTAATTTACTCAGTTTTATTTTATTTTGGGAGAGGGTTATCTTGTTTTGTAGGACTGGCTGGATTTGAACTTATAATTCTCTTGCTTCAACCTCACAGAAAACATGAATTACAGGGATGTACTACCAAGCACTGTACTTTCATTTTTTTTTATTTCTTAACTACCCAGCTGTGACTCCGACAAACTTAAATTACAACTGCTCTGACAAGATATGCTCACTGGTAAAATATAAGCAAGAATGATATGGGAGTAGCCATATACTTTCTGATTCAATTTAGGCTCATCCCAACAGATGCAACCAATACCTAACATGGTTATCAAGGTCAAGAATCTGTGGCTCTATAAGCTACACTCCCTAAAGGAGAAGCTAATATTATAAGTCTACCAAATGAACATGGCACTAAAACAAATTTAATAATGTACCCATTCCATACCTGTAAGTGTTTTGCTCAACCCTCATCATTGAAGCTTCTTCCTGCAGTAGATGAGATGTAGGAGTGTTCATCCATAAATGGAACATTTATATCACATACTTGCCGAAGCTCTGGGATCATTGAGGAAGAAGATAATGGAAAGTCTGTAGGAGCCAGAGATGGGGGAAAACTATGAGGAAATTGTTTCCTACATAGACAGCAGGGTAGTTGCACATCTTGAACTCACAGCAGTTGAGATAGCATACAGAAGAAGGCCTATATAAGCTCAAGCCAAACAAAATCCTAGTACTAAAGTGGGAGGGCGTACATGAAGTTCTACCCAAATCTGAGGAGCTATGGTCAACTGACAGTTGCTGTGAAATGGAATGCCAAATTTATTTAATATTACAGACCTTGATAAGTCAGCTATGTTCAAGTGGAAAGCCATACAACCATAAAATATAAGCAACACAGATTAGACTTCATGAGGTTTTTTTTTTTTTTTTTTTTTTTTTTTTTTTGGTTTTGGTTTGTTTTGTTTTTTAAGACACAAATTTAGGTGGATAGAAAAGAGAATCTGGAAATAATTAGGGAGGGAGTGAATATAACCTATGTATAGTGTACAAAATTCTCAATGAACTAAAACAATTTGCTTTAAAGAACAAACGAGTAAAAAAACAGAGTTGGGTGTGTAGAAAGGTGGGTCTGGGAGTAGGTGTGTGTGTGGAGGGATAAACATAATCAACGTACATTGTAAAAAGTCCTCAAAGAGTTAATAAAATATTATTTTTAAAAAATCTTCATTCTTGCATATTCTTTCATTCCTGTCTTATATATTTAATTTTATGTGCATTTTTTAAACATGCTTACATTTAATAATGAATCTTCACTGGGGATTCATCTTAGTAAGGTGTTATAGTTTTATTCTGTATTTTCTATTGTGAAGGCATCACAATGGCGCTTATAAATGTGAGAATTATTCTTTATATCACTGACTCATCTTGGAATCTTCATACTCCAAAGGTTGTTTATCTATACTCCATAGGTATATGTGACATAGGGGAATGCTTCTAACTTCCTAAATATTTCTGCTTATTAGACGGAAGTGAAAGCTGAACTTAATTCCCCATTTTATAGATGGGATGTTTTGAAGCTTCTGTCTTCATCTGTGTTCTAGTTCACCTGGGTAAGAACAACTCATGTCTACATATAACCCTACTGCAAATCAGTCCCTTTTCCTGGTCTAACTCTGGGTTCCCACTCATTGTTTACTTAGCAAATTTCTCTTTCTGTGTTGAGATTGGCTGTGTATTGCTTATATTTATTGTATGCTAACTTGCATTATTTGATTATAGATTATACGATGATATAAATTTTCCTGGATCTGAACTATACCTTGATACATGAATGTTTTTATTAGTGAGACCAGCAAATGAGGCAAGGATATATTAAGTAGAGAAAAAAGCACACAGGGAGCAGTTAAGAATGTGAACCTTGTGGGTGACTTCATCGAGAAGAAACTTCATATCTAGCTGCTTCTATACATGTTATTTCCCAGAGTAAGCAGCGTAGGTCATCAGAACAGTTTGCCAGTTATATATATATATAGATAGATAGATAGATAGATAGATAGATAGATAGATAGATAGATAGAGAAATCAGAAATCAGACTGAGTCAGATTGAAAAGCTCTGTATCATCCAGGAAACAAGGAACACAGAAGCCAGGGGAGTAAAATTAAGGAGTGAGTATCTTAAAGATATGGGGCTTGAGGTGGCTAGACAAGACATTTGAAACAAAAAGCAACAACTATATCTGAACAAATCACACACTTTTGCATGGCGATGAGAAATGTCTGTGTGTGTGTGCTGTGATTCAAAGACTCAAAGAACGTAATGCTTCTCTATTATCTTCTATATGCTTGAAAGGTGTGTAGGACATAGAAATCTTAGCCTCTGAAGTTTGAATCTCTGGTGCTGTGCAGCAAAATTAAACACAGAGCCCTTTAGGGACCTTGATGAGGAAATACAGGACATGCAGAATCCTATACTGTCCTCATTCTGCACTAGAACTGGCCCTTCAATACAGCAGGTAAGATAAAAGAGGCAGAAATCATGTGAAGAAGGTGAAGGCAATAGCTAGAAGGGCCTCAGATTTCTGTAGCATGACCACCAGGGTCACTGTTTAAAGTAAGAGCCAGGTAGCCAGGTACATGACTATGGCCATGTAGGCATAGTCAAATATTTCACAATATATCTGTAGCAGAGTTACTTCTACCTGTAACTAGAAGTTTACATAAATAAATAAATGGGAATGTTTGTAGTAATTTTACAAATTGAACTAAAATGGTTATGGCATGTGGTTCACTATTAGAAAATATACCATCAGGTAGTCTATCACAAGTTCACTCCACCATAAAATTATCAACACAATCTAATCCCAGGATACCTTCATCACTCAAGGCATACTACTCTCTCACTTAAACAGTCACTCCCATTCTCACTCCAGTACCATGAGCCATAATATGGAGAAGCCAAATATATGAGATCATGTAACACATGATCTCTGATGACTAGAACATTCAACTGGCACACTGTTTTTAAGATTCATACATATTTTCACATGTCTCAATACTTCATCTATTTCCATGGATAAATATTATCTAATTGTATGGTTACATTGCACTTCATCTATTTCCATAGATAAAGATTATCTAATTGAATGGTTACATTGCATTTTGATTATTTTTTTCCTTGGTCCATGAATGTTTGACTTGCTGTATTACCCCAGCATAAGTCTGTGTAGACAATGTTGTCTGAACTTGCTTTCATGTTCTTGAGTTTAAAGAACTTTACTAAAAACTATCCCAATGCCCTGCATTTTATCTTTACAGTTAACAGAATGTCACTTCACCCAGCTAGCTTGTGATTCTGTTTCAATTTTCCTAGAAAAACAATGAACAAACACGCATCAACTCTTTAAAAAGCATTCATGTAAAGATTGGTAGAAAAGGGAAATAGTGATTTTTTTTTCAGATTACAGGCAACATACTTTCACTGGCTCACTGACATTCTTATTTTAACACCATTCAAAGTAGAGTGTATTTTATAGTCAATGAAGGACATAGTTTAATTTAAAGTGATTATTTTCCTTAGTGAAAAATAGAATAATTATGTGTTAGAATAACACATTTTGAACATTAAAGATTGTGATAAGGTAGAGCATCATCTACAATTCATATGGACATATTAAGGTTTTTAAAAGGAGACCTTAAAGCTTTCCCTGGCTGGCCTTGATTATTGTGGCTTTCCCTGCACTTTCCCCATGAGATCCTGGGAAAGAAGGAGAAAGCTACTTGGCACACCAGGGGACCACCAAAAGCCCAAATTATTTTTCATGGTCCACTCTGGCTCTGCCTCTATGTGGCCACCATCACCATAGAAACCCTCGCAGCTCCCACTGCAATTCTTAACTTCAGTACAGTCCGAATTCCTTTTTCTTTAATCCCCCTCATTGTATCTTAAATATTTAATTAGTTTTCTCATTCATGTACCAAATAATAGGTCTCATTACATTTCCATACAAACATAGCATTGGTTGATTTGCATGTATTCACCACACCCCTGCCCTCCTCTGCCCCTCCTTTTTTGTTGACCGCCTCCCTCATGAGCCTCAAGTAGTCTCATATTTGTATAGATATCTTTTGAAAAGAGTGTTTCCTTTTAAAACAATGGGCAGGGGAAAAGAAAGAGAAGCAAAGATATAAAAGTAGTGTGCAAATTGTAAAGTCATCAATGAGTATACTACTCCTACAGGAATAATAAGAACAAAAAGAAAAAAAAAAAACAATGGTTTCAATGAGACCACAATTTCAACAAAAACTAACAAATAATGCTCATTAGGAAGTATTGGCAGATGTTCTAAGCTAGCCTGTTCTCAGGTTATTCATTTTTGCCTTTCCCACAGAACAAGTGTACTGGCTCCATGATTACTCGGATCTCTCCATTGCTGACTTCCTATAGCTCGGCTCTTTTGAAAAAAGTTCTGGCCCAAACAATATATCTCTATCTTTTTTCCATAAAATAATTCAGAAATCACTCAAAAGGGCTAGGAGAGTAAAGTCTCTTGCCAAAGACCACAAAGAAAAATAATCACAAGTTTGTTGCCTCTCAGTGTTTCTGATCAAGACAATGAGCTATCCACTTTCAAAGTGTGCTATTCACTGCAACAGGACCAGTTCACAGATGAGAAGAGGGAGTTGACACAGTCTCCTGGGAGGCTCATCTTCAATATGTCCATCCAGTTACTGCTTCTGCTTTTGTCACTGCATTTTGACTTTCGAAAGTCATCTCTCAGAAGAAGTAGTTTCAAGAGTGATGAGCAAATATTTGCAAGTTTAATAAAAATCACCACATAAACTTAACATTAATTCTAAACCAGAGTATCTGATATCCCAGTGCCCTGAAGTAAGGTGACATAATCCACAGTGGTTCACCCCTCTCATTAAGTGTTTCTTCATCTTCAGATGTAACTTTCCAATAATAGAATGAAATCATAACTCTAAATCATCAAAAATCAAATGATTTTTGACATTATGATGGAAATACAGTAGGAAGCAGGGGTCATCGTACCATTCATTCATTCTTAAGAGCTTGCCAATAAAAGGAAGACATGCAGTTTGAGGCAAGTTTTTAAAAATTTTTTTTTAAAACTCTGAGTGGATTTTAAACCGTGTCTACAAAGAAATTTGAAAGACACTGGATTGTATAAATGAGGAATGCTCGTGATATAAATGATAGTGGTACAAAGGAAATCATCTCTAAATACTCAAAACACATTAAGAGAAAGATTAGACTCATTCTAGAGACTGAACAAGAAAGCTATTGATAGAACATGAAGTGGGCTGTCTACAAATGTCCACTAGTTAATTTTGCTTGGTGTATTATGATATACAGTAGAAAGAAATTGTGGAGTTAAAATTGCCTATTGTCAGCCTAGTTTCTTAATTGAATTTTAAAAGTCAAATGACCACATTTCTTGGTGTACAACACACCTTTAAACCTGAGATCTTAATGACTCTCAGTCTATGAAAACTGCTCATTCTCAGCTGCCTCAGATAAAGAATAGAGGCTCTAGCAGCGTCCAGGGGCCTTGGATCCAATCGCAGAACCACTGGACAAGTCAAAATCTGTGATAGCAGGGAAGCAAAGGTCAGCCACCCTTTCTACAGTAACCTTACAAATTGGAGCCCATGGACCACTCCTTTTCAGCAGGTTTACAGCTCCCTCCTGAATCCTCACCCTCTCTACAATGGATATCAGCCTACTGAAACACCTGCCCTGCTTCCACATCCTATTTGGAGGTATGTTACCGCTTATCACATTTGCACAGTTCAGACCAGCTGAATTCTTTCCAAGTGTTGCAACTCAGTGGGAGAAAGGAGGAAAAAGAAGAAGAGGAGGAAGAGGGAAGTTCTCTCTCAATATGGATGATCATTTTGCCAGCAATTGCTTAGATGAAGTGTTCATTCTCATACGCTGGGCTACTTACCAACTCTGAAAACAGAAATTGTTCAGGTAATTTTTACCTACCAATCTGTTGCTTGCCAACCTCACACCAGCTTCCATTTTCCCTTCTGTCTTTCCCAAGATAGATGTAACATTACAAACACCACTTTAGGATTTCTAACAAAGAAGGTGAAGTTAGAGATCTCTGACACCATATTAATAGGAGTTATAATGAAGAACCCAAATAACCTACCTGTCACAGGAGTTGTGTCACCCCCTGGAAAAATTAAAGTGGCAAGCACTTCACCTATGTTCTATTTTTATATTGTTCCTTTATTCTTCTGCCTTATCTCAACCTTTTATTCCATATGTAGTATTATTTCTTTCAGAATAATTTCTGTGGGTCTGAGTTTGGTTTGCAAAATTGCCCATCCATTTGCTGTGTCATCGGTGAGATGTGCACTGAGCTGCTAAACAGAAGAGCTAAGTAGGAGCTCTCAGCATCCTCTCTATCTTTCTCTTCAGCAAGAACCTGTCATTTTAATAATCTATACCAAGCCAAGATTAAGTGATTCTGTCGTAAGGATAGAAGATATAAGTTTCCACCAGAATGACCTGTAGTGCTGTAGTGCTAGATGACACAGATTCAGAATTGAAGGGCAAACTTTTTGACCTAAAATATTTTATCTAGTGCAAGAGTCAGCAAACAATTTCTGAAAAGAGATAGAGAGTAAATAAATGGGGCTTTACAGGTCATGGACTCTCTGGTGTAAAGTTTTAATGATACCATTACAGCCCAAGGTTAGCCATAGACAATATTTAAGAATATATCCATTGTTGTGATCCAATAAAACTTTATTTAGGCTGTAGATGTAGCTCAGTGGCAGAGCACTGGCATTTCGTGGATGATGTGCTTGACTGAAAGCATGGTATTGCCATTTAAAAAAGAGAAATATTCACAAATATGTACTGGGTTGCATTTGAACCTCATGGTACTATTTTATAAATACCTAAGATAATGACCTGCAGTGGTTTGAATGAGATACCTTCCATAAGTCTAAGGTATTTGAAAACTTGGTCAACACTTGGTGATCATTTGGAAAGGATTAGAATGTGTGTCCTTGTTTGAAGAAATGTCACTGCAGCTAAGCTTAAGGGTTCACAAGCCTTCTCTAGCCCAATGCACCTTCTTCTTCCTGTTTGTGAATCGGGAGTTGACTTTGCAGTTGCTGTTCTAGTGACAAGCCTGCCTGCCTGCTGCCATGCTCCCACCATGAACATGATGGACTCCTAGCTCTCTAAAACTACAAGACCACAAAAATTCTTCCTTTCTATAAGTTGCTTTTGTCAAGGTATTTTATCACAATAGGGAAGTAAGTAATACATGACTCAACTGTTGAAGTTGTGGAGTTCTCCAAAAAATAAAGCCATAGGGGATTGATTGATTTGAACATCTGTGTTTTGTGGAAAATGGAATGTTGTATGCCCAGAGCCAAATTTTCCTGGGTTATCTTAAATCCACAAATATCTATTTGTTGCCTTTACCTATGATGGCTAGCTTAAATCCTTTTGGAATGTACAAACAAATGGATCCCTAGGTTCCACCCCCCAAACTAAGAATGCTGTCAGATATCATTTGAAGTCTATAGTGGAGATTCACAGCCTATTTTGTAATGCAGTGGCCTGATGTTTCTATCAATGATTTTTAAAGTACATTGGTTAATTAATTTTATTCTATTAATATAAAGAAACTTCATGTAACAGCTATCATGTGATAGCACAGTACTAGGTGAATCTTGAATATGTGTTAACAGGATATGGTCACTCACATTTGACGTCATAATTATTTGTTAACCACCATTGGGGTGAAAACTGATTTTAATATTGACCCAGTGGTTAAAATTGGATAGCAGAGTAGGGGAGAAACAGTAGAATGTGTTAAGGGAAACTTCCAGGAAGAAGTGATATCTATGGTATAACTTGAATTTGCTTAATCATATGTGTACCCCTATTTTCTCCCCTCTGACATTTTTTCCCAACAAGTTACACTCTGGACAATTTATTTTAGAGGAGTTACCACTTCCTCCTCTTACCCACATGTGTAACGTGTGCATGAGTATTGATTGAAGAATGTAAAATGTACACTGGTTTTGGACACCCTTGACACTGCCTATAGATGGAATACCTGCCAGTTTTAGTCCTTATCCTAGAGTAGAAAAACACCCACAGCATGTTCTCCTGTTTGATAGCTGTGTAAGCTTAGACAAGCTACAAAATCCTTCCCAACCTTCAGCATCTTCTTCTGCTAAAAAAGAAACATTAGGGATGGGGAGATGTATCAGTTGGTGAAGTGCTTGGAGAGCTAGCCTGAGGATCTCAGTTTTATCTCCCAAAATCCATATAAAAACTTAGGTGTAACAGCATTTGTCTGGTTCCCAGTGCTAAAGAAGCAGACAGAAGCAAATATCACTGGGGCTTGCGATCCAGCCCTTCTAGCAAAATCAATGAGGTCCAAATTCAGTGAGAGACACTGTCTAAAATTTAAGGTGTAATATGATATAAGAAGACACCTTAACTCCACACTCATAGGGAAACATTTGCACACTTCTTACATCTGCATACCCTCACATACATACCATTCCCAATACATACATACATAGAATAACTGGAGTATCTACCATGTAGCGTGTTCTAAGGTTTGAGTCCACTATTGGCATGGTGTAAATAGTCTTTGTATGATAACTGTTTGAAACATGAAAAAAGCGAGCCTAGTTTGTTCATAACAATATTTTACCCCTATGGTGGGAGGGGCCAAGAAGAACTGCTGCAGCCTGCTGAAAATTATTTGAACATTCTAACCAGCTTCTTCACTCCAGCCTTATTTGTTTGTTGTTCTAATCTCTCTGCCCTAGCTGCTACAAGAAGAGAGAAATTGATTGACAGCTTAGCTGTTTAAAATCAATATGAGAAGCACTTGGAGATTAAAGCAATTTGAGCAAGGTACTGTCTGGGGTTGGGAGCTAAAACTGCTCTTGAAGGAAGCAGCAAAGTGGATGAAGAAAGTGGGTCAGAAACAGTGTAAAATTGTGTGAGCAGAGGTGAGATTACAACAATAGAGCAGTGAGACATTTCCTTCAAAGACGGTTTCTTTTTATAAAAAATAATAAATAAGTGAAGTAAAACAGAATCCAAAGCCCTAATCTCAAAATTGGCCCTTCCTAGTACAGACTGTTGTACTGATTTAAGACATTCAGGTCTAACCTCACCTTATTTCCATGCCCCTTCTCACATAATGCGCTCACTGATTACACGCCACCCCACCACCATCTTCCATGTCTCCAGGAACTACCTGGTACCTGATAGCAATGAAGATATGACAAAGTAAAAAACTTTTTTTACAAAAATAAACTAGTCAATATATATCATGTAACTAAGAAGAAATAATAAAAATATAAAAATGCCCTTTGTTAACCATCAAAGAAACAATTTGCTTAGCAGAAGTCTGCAAAAGAAGTTTACACTCTTGTATATAAGTTATTGGCAAGCAACATGTTTCAAAATTATCACCCTAGATTGCTGAATTGCAGGAGAAAAGTAATCCCTTCCAGTGTAGGTGTCAAGCACACACCAATGTAACCTATGTATAAAATATAGTAATGTCAATGACAGGATATATTGACATTCTGAACCTGATGATATGACTCAGTGTCAACTCTACAATGTCTGGTCTTATGATTTTAATATGACTTGTCATAAGGAAACACAAAACTCCTACAATTTGGTGAACACTCTTTAAAGCAACTCTGTAACTAGTCCAGACTCTCAAGAATTTCCATGGACAAGACAATAAATAAGGTATTGATAGATACATGCATGCATATATTATATTAGTTATGTTTCAATTGTTTTGAAAAATTACAATGCCCAAAAACAACTTAGGGAAGAGTTGGTGAGGCTTAAATCTCTGGAGGAATAAGAGTTCATCACAACAGAAAGGCACAGCAGCACTAGGCATAGTAGTAGGAACAGGCGACTGAGAGATGATATGTCAACCACAAGTATGAAGCAGAAAGCAAATTGAAAGTAGGGTGAGTCTACATCATCTCAAATCCCTTTTATAGTGATGCCCTTCCTCCAAGAATCCCACACCTTCTTACACCTTTCCAATAGGACCATGAACTAGAGTAAAACTGTTTAAATATCTTAGCCTATAAGGATTTGTCCCATTCAAACTATCACCTAGATAAATAACTCATATGCATGAATAAAGTAAATGACTGTAAAGAGAATAAAGAAATGCATGAAGCAAATGTAATATGAGTTCTTTAGTTGCATCCATGGGTTTTTTACATCAATGTGGAGGATATTTGGAGAATACTTTGGGGACTTAATATGAGGTTACATGTACTCTGTCTAATTTCCTGGGTGTAATAATGATAGCACATTCATGTAGGAAAAGGTTCTTGTGTTCTTCAAATACATCTCAAGGCAATAAAGACTGAAATGTCATGATATCTCACAGTCATTTTCAAATGGCTCAGAAAGAAATTCTCCTCTATGTCATTGTGTGTATATTCATGTTCATGAACTGTGAATCTAGGTGAACAATAGAAAGTGTTTGCCAGTTTATTTTCAGTGCATCTGAGGGTGGAAATTTGGTGATAAAAATTTAGAAAGATGAGAACAACATCACTTCTTTCTTACATATGAAAAAACAATCCCTCTCTGCAGTCCCTGTGTCTTTCTCCTTCCTCCCATCCTTACCATTACCAATGTTTTGACTTTGTATCTGTTTTCCCCTTCTCCACACAGGTATGCCTTACTGAGTAGGGAATAATTTGTCATGGTTATAGAGACGATGACAAGTGTATGGGCTAAGGCTAAAGAGGAGCAAGAAGGGAGACAAAGAACATTACTTGTAGCAATGGGTTAGAAATCATGGGGAAAAAGCCAAACTTCTACCTCTATTCTCCAGGCTATGGATGCCTTCCTTTCCCACTCTACTAGCTTTCTCTGTTCAATGTACTGCCCAAAATTTGTTCCTACTGCCACAGTAGCCAGACATTGTTCACTATATGCCCAGTACCTGAAAAAAGCTGAGTATATGGACTCCTACTCATTGAATATCTCTAGTTGTGATTGAAGAAGCCTAACTGTTGAAAGACTTTCTTCTTATCCTGCCTTCCACAAATTATAGTTTGTTCCAAGCTGCAGTAGAAAGGTATTCTTCCTGGCTTATCAGTCTCAGAGGCAGGCGACCCTCAAAACTACGGAGATGCCATTTTTCTCGCTGTCCAGTTAAACAATAGCTCCGGTGGTATTAGCTCTACTTGCCTGATTTTTAAAATTTTTCTTAATGCTGTGTTGTAGGGAACAAGCAAGGTGCCTGCACTTTCCTGCTTCTGTTGCTGCTGCTCTTGTCTTGGCCTTTAATTAAATCTGACAACTAGGTGAGCATGTTTGAGTGAGAGGCAAACCAAGGCCACGCAGAACAAGGGCAGGGTGTTCCACTGCTTAAGAGCTGGAGCGTCAGCACAAAACAACAAGAAATCAATAGTTCTCTGCCAGCCTCGCTCATAATTGTGAGTGGTGCTTGTGATTAGTAGGGAGGCATGTGCTGAAAAGTTTTTCTCAAATTGCTTTTTGTCACATTCATAGCTGTTGTTTTGTGGTCCTTGTCAATCCATCCAACACAGCATTAATGTGATATTTAGAGATGTGTAATGACTAGTTCAGAAAAATCATTTGTACTTAGGATATGTCCTTTTATTATCTCACTCACTGGGTAATGTTGAGGTATGGAGCACTGTGATGGGCTTATACTCTTCTGAAAGGAAAAGGTCTACCAAAGACCATCACAAGTGCTTAGGTACCAACGTAAATGTATACAAATCAATAACTAGGTCTTAATGAAAGGAGCACTCTCCATGGAATAGGGTCAGAAAATGCAAAAATGCACTGTTGAGAAATGATATTGGGCTGAAGTTTACGAAATGGCAGGTTTGGGCTCAGCATGTTGTGTCTCTATGTGTGTGTGCAGGGTGTGGTAAAAACTGTGATTGTTAAGTGTCCAATGGAATATAATGACACAGCCACTGCCCACTCAGAAGGAAGGATAGACATTCTATTAGTAAATATAGTGATAATTCTATTAATACTCTATTGAAAGAAGTTGTGTGAGAACTGGGAGATTAATTCATATGTGACTATGATAACCTCAGAACAACATCCTTTTTATGTCCTTTTACCACAAAAGCATTTCCATTGTCATGTATCAACTGGACCTTAAATTCTACCACTAGTCTCTATCATGTTTAAATTATTATTGCTCTTTATTTTATAGTGCACAAAGCAAGCCACTTATTCATCAGTAGTTCTTCAAGCCAATAGTTATGAATGGCTTCAATAAAACAGGAAAACTGACTATATGTGTGATATTTTGATAAAAACCTCAACACGAATATTTCCTCCTCTCATGGAACCTGAAGTTAATCTTCCCACTCTATAATACCACTACTGCTTAGAAATCCTTCTATGAGAGCAAAATTGTAGGAAACTCATCTAGTGTGTTTTCCATTTAATTCCGGTGATTGTTTTTATTACAAATACCCAAGAGCATAGAGATAGAACCTGAAGAGACCACCTCCAGTAGATAAACATAGCTATCAGTGGAGGGATGGGACCACTCATCTTAAAAATTTTAACCCAGAATTGTCCCTTTCTAAAGGAAAAGCAAGGACAAAAATTGAGCTGAGGCTGAAAGAAAGGCCATCCAGAGACTGTCCTACTGTGCAATCCATTCCATTCACAGACACCAAACCCCTACACTATTGTTGATGCCAAGATGTGTTTACAGACAGGAGCCTGGTATGGTTGTCTTCTGAGAGGTTCTGCCAGCACCTGACTAAGACAGATGCAGATACTCACAGTTAACCATTTGAACTGAGACTGGGGACTCCAACTGAAGAGTTAGGTAAAGGGCTGAAGGAACTGAAAGGGATTGCAATCCAATAGGAAAAACAACAGTATCAATTAACCAGACCCCTCAGATTCCCAGGGACTCAACAACCAACCAAACAGTATACTTGTTTCATCTGGCAAGTGGATGGGGAGGCACTTGAACCTGTGGAGGCTTGATGTCCCAGAGGAAGAGGATGCTAGAGGGGTGAGGTGGGAGTGGGTGGAGGGGGAGCACTCTTTTGGAGGCAAAGGAGATGGGGATGGGGTGAGAAGTTAGTGGAGGGGAGACCAGGAATTGGGATAACATTTGAAATGTAAACAAATAAAATGATTAATAATAATAATTTTAAAAAGGCTTGTAACTGAAAATAAACATAAAATAAAATACCACTTTTGAGAATATATTAAAGACATGACCACGGAAGCTGACCATGATTTAATATCTTGAGAATGGCATATTTCTTCAAGTGTTTGGACCCAGTGATCTCATGACAGGAAGAAAGAAAACTCCATAAGGAGTAAGATAAAGATACTGTCATTTATATGTAAGCAGTTACAGGAAGATGTTTTGGAAAGAACTCAACGTCAGTTCAAGAAAATTGGTATTTTCTAGCTGCATAGAACACTAAATTAACAATTAACCCAGCAACTTCCACATAGCTAAATATACATGAGGAGAATGTATCTCAGCAGTGATACTGTAAAAACACTGCCACTGACAGGTTTTCAAATGTTTGTCAGTCTTTTCCATATATACATAAACAGAGACTTAATTATATATACATATATATGACATTTATTGATATATAGCAAATGTATCTATGCAATATACATGTATACACAAATACATAATGTATATATAGTGCATATAATAGTCAGCTTCCATGTTTTCTAGTTGATGTGAAATGACTACAAATTAAGTAATTTTCGAGATCACCTTAAGGCCTTCAGCTCCAGGATATCACTCCTGCCTGGCAAGAGAGCTCAGTATGTGAGAACATTTGCTATTCTAGCATCAGAACGTGAGTTCAGATTTCTAGCACACTAAAAACTCATTGAAGATGACTGGATGCACATGTAACCCTAGCCCTGTGACAGGTCAGTGGTGTGAGGATAGGAAGATTGTTGGGGTTTCCTGACCACTAATCTTAGCAAAATAAAAAGTAAAAAGGTGAGCTTTGGATTCAATGAAAGGGTACCTTAAAAGACAGAAATGGAAAAAAATAACTTGTGTCTTCTTTTAGCATGTCTGTATATGTGCATACACATGCACATACAAATACATGTATAAACACATACCACTCAGAAAATAACAGTAATAAAAATAATAATCGAACTGATTGACAAAGTTTCATTTTAAATCTTTGAGGTAAGTATTATAGACTGTCTGAGACAGGCTACCTACTCTTAGATAATATGGTGGAGTTACTGGGAGCCTCATGGCCTTGAATGTAGTTACTTCCCAGGAGCATTGGCAGAAGCATATGTTACCTTATCTGTGTGGGCACACAGCTTTGCAGACCAATATTGGAATCATATATTTTTTCAACATTAAAGCAATGGTCATAAATAACTCTCATTGTTCCTTAATCAAAACTGGATGGTGTCATATAAGCCCATATGATTGTATGTGCAGGATTCTGGGGCCACTTGGGAAGGGAGCCTGTAGTGTGCTAGTGCACATTCAGACTGTGAGGTTGCTTGGAATAGCTACAAATTTAGCAATTGAATGGAGAAAGAAAAGTAAAATAATGCATCTGGGGGTCATGTCTGGAATACCTTACTTCCAAGCCAGAAGTTTACTTTTATACCAAACAGAGACCATTATAAATAAAACTGTACCCAAGCTATATGAGCAGCACAGTTTTTATCTAGCTCTCTTATTAACTCCCTAGCTGTTACCAATTTTTCATTCTGCGTGGACCTACAAATTGTGTGGTATGACTCATTTTGAAACAATGCTTCCTATTTTTTTAAGCCTATAAAACAGTTTTAGTACCCCTCTGGTTATTCTGCCCAATTCACAATTTCTGTTCTTTGCGCACTGATGTCTTATTGGCAAATGTAGCCCATTATATAGCATCTAAACACTGGCTGGATTGTAGAGAGTGAGCCTGGCTACAATTTACCTTAACAGTGCCTCTGCCAACCATGACCTCTAGAACAGAGCTGTTTTTGCCAATCAGGAATTCAGTGGGTTTACATGGTACCTTATTTCAGTTTAAAACTGTCCTTTATTGCACAGAATTTTTAATAGGTAGATGGCTTCAGGGTAATTTGCTATGTTTTTATCTACGCTGAGGCCATCTAGATCCACTGAGAGACTCAAAGTCTCCATACTCCTACCATACAGTGCTTTTCTCAAATGGGGTCAGAAGGTTGTGCTCTTTGCTATGTGGGATTACAATTATCTTGGCAGGTTCATTGCCCCAGACCAAGTTACACCAGGTGATTTCTTGAAGGCCTCTACTGCTCAGAGTTCTAGTGAAAACTATGCTGCACATTCTCTCCTGTTAACAGAAGTATTGCCCTTAAATGCATGTATCATTGACAATAACCCAGGATAGTCTTTAAAAAGTTCAGTTTGCACATTCATCAGCTAAAGATTGTCTCTTGGGTTCAGCACAAAAGTTATCATTCAAGCATAGACAGCCCATTTTATCATCTTCTCCACTTAAGAAAATGGACATTATGATTGAATTTTCTGTGTATACACACATCACGTTCTAGCCTCTAAAGTAACAGGGATATTCTTATTTTTCCTTACTGCCTTCTAGTAAGTCAGGCCATGTGTCTATTGCTAACCAATGGATACTGAAAGGAACTGGTGTTATTTTGAATTTGTAACTTATTTCTCAGACTTTTTATATTCCCTTTACCTATGCAGTTGACCATCAAAGTCATGCTTGTTCAGTAATACACAGTCATCATATGAAGGTAAGTGGCTTTGGGTGCCCACTTGGAATTTAGTGACTGAAATCTACCTGAGTTTGAATAAACTACTGAGATCTTGAGATTATTTATATTTGCAGCATTTTCTGAATTTTACTGAGAAATGAAGATTTCACTTATCACAGTTGGAAATCTTCTCATAAGATCTACCCTACATAGCAGTTGGCTTCAGTGTTATGACTGAAGTGTTAGAAAATGTTGAACTGGCTGTTTATCTCTGTTATGAATACTATAGCATCTTTAATAAAAGTGCTGCATGAGGTTCTACAAGAAAGGTTAAAAACAGACTGTCTGCTCAGTGACTGGGTTATTTAGATATGAACGACTAAGGCAGTTCACTGGATGTGAATAAACCTCACTATGAACTAGCCAGGTGCCATCAGAAGCAACAGGTTCATGGAAACTATAGCTGTCAAGTATAACGTGCTGTAAAGAAATATTGGTGACTTATATCCATATTATGTTCTTGATGCACTTTATGTTCTTGATGCACTTGAAATTTTCTGAGTTGCCTACAAATATGGAAGTTTCAGGAGTTTGTTCTGCCTTCTCCCTTTCACTCTGCATTCTCCTTCTCCTTCTCTATCCCCCTTCTTGACCTATGTGTCATATTCATGTAATTAGTAATTGATTCTGATCCCATAGACTACCTGGGACATGTGCTTCTTATGGGGAGTTAAATGAAGTATCAGAGGCTTTCTTAGGGTTTTCATTGCTGTGAAGAGACAACATGATCACAACTAACTCTTAAAAGAAAGTCGTGGCTGATTTACAGTTTCAGATGTTTAGTCCATTATCATCATGGCAGTAAACATGGTATGCACTATTGCTCCCTGAATAGCATGAATAAAGTTACATATAATACTATACTTTTGTTCAAATTTAAGGTTGCTTGTATTGTTCACTTTAACCAATACACCAGTTAATTACATAAGTTGTTTCTACTTCTCTTTCAGGTGTGATTATACAAAGAAAATTTTGAGTTACTCTTTGGGTTTTCACCAGCAAAACTTCCAAGACTTTCCCCTAATGAATGGCCATTTGAATGTTTATCTTCTTTGGATACAGACACTGAAACCAAAGTCCCTGCTTGGAAAACTTGATGTACTGACTAATAAGAAAACACATGGTCTTAGAACCCTAAGCATGTTGCTAGTATGTTAATGTAGAAGTTTTGCAATGGACAGATATCTTCCTGTGTCCCCCGCATGGCTCTTCCATGTGGCTCCTTTTTAGTGAGAGCTGAGGCAGAAGAGAACTTGGCATTCATTAAGGAGCCAGTGCTTAGTGTGCACGTGCTCAGAAAAGATTCCTCTCCACTAATCCGAAGTACATTTAGTAAACACCTGTGTGGTAGGTTCAGTTGTGACTTCTTAGGGTGGAGAAACAGACAAAATTCCTGTGCTGTGAAACTAAGATTTGATTAAGATACCAAGAAAGCAATAAATATAGATATTATATATCATATGTTATATTATATAGTATTGAATATCCTAAACAAATTACCTATAATACATTACCTATATATTTATAGGTAATCATATATTATATATTTGTATATATAACATATTACCATATATTATATATGATATATACAGAGAGAGAGGAGGAGAAAGGGAGAGAGAAAGAGAGAAGGAGGCAAGGGGAACTCACTGTGTAACCCTGTTTGGCCTTGAACTCATAGAGATTGGCCTGACTCTGCCTCCTGATTGCTAAGGTCACAGCCAGAGTCCGCCATTCAAAGCTCTGGAAATACATTTTTTTTTTAAATCAATGTCTGGAGTCCTCCTTGGTTGCCTTTACTAGGAAATCAGACTAAGGAAAATAAGAAAAGTGTGCCCCTTTGTATTTTACTTTTAGCCTTAGTGCTACCCAACAGACTAAGTCCTTTAAGACACTAAGAAGGTTGTTTTTGGAAATATAAAAACGGCAATAGTGATCTTGCTTTTCTTTTACAGGTACTGCAAATGGCAGGAGCACACACTCCTGGGTTTTCCTACGGAGGAACTGATTCTCAGACCTGGGATGGGCCCTGGAATGATGAGAATTTCCCAGGCGTGGAATGGTGAGACCAAGGCTCTCCCGTACTTGAGAAATGTGAAAACAACGGAAATGAAGCAATAGGCCTAGGCTCTGAGACTCATTTTCTTTAGTCATCCTAATGATCTAAGAGTGTAGATTTTTTTTCAAACAGCAAGTCAGATATCTAACGTTTGAAAACAAAGTCTCCAATTGTCTCTTCCTATCATACCACACTCCCTAGTTATTTACTCACTGTTCATTTATTCACTCAATCTGTTCATTAAAGAAATGTTTATTGATTCTCAGGGATGGAATATGATAGGAGAGGAGATGAATAAAAATGTTAAGGAATTCAAGAACCTCAAAACTCTACAAAATATTTACACTTGATTCAAATCCATAAAACATACCCCAGGAACTCAGAAGAGATGAGAGACTAGCTACAGCTTCAAAGTACCTTCTTAGGGAAGGTAACATTTTAGAGGATACAAGCATGGGCCAGAGGACCTAGTATGTATGTAGTAATAACAGCATGTAAAAACCCAGAAATCAAAATCATACAAATTACAGGTAATTTCTGAGCTAAAAAAGAGAGGTTTGCACAGAGGTTTAGCACAAACTAGCTTCTGAATATTTAATTTGGCATTTAAAATTGACAGAGTACACATATGTAGCTAAGGATCTTGATTCCTTTTCTAATGCAAAAAAAAATAGTGATGCAGGTTCAGCTTTCTATTTGGATGTCCTCCATTGAAGTTTAGATGACACATACATTTGTATTGTCTTCTTGAGCTCTCTACCTGGTGAGGATAAGAAGCAGACCAAGTAGCAACAGGAGAAACTTAGAAAGTAGCTTGAGGAGCCAGAAGTTACTACTCAGTGAATAAGAACAAAAGCAGACTAGATCTGAGCATGTCTGTTGTGAAATGCTTAAATAAGGCCCTTCCTCTTTGGTTAGATATAGCTAAGATACAGAAACATGCCTACATAAGTTCACTTCTGCTTGGGGGATATATTGCTGTAAAGCCTGTCAGTCACAATATTCTGTAGACCTGAGTGAGTGTGAAGCAGGTATGGTAAGTTTGGTCCTGGGAACTTGATCAAATGACATTTTTTGATCAGGTAAACTTAATTGATGATGATGGAGTTCAACCTGTCTATTGTCATCCCGGTGCCTCTTCAGTGACTTTAGACATCCAGGAAAGCAGAAATGGTTGTCAGTAACAAAGACTTTTGAATTCCTAAAATTGCTTTGACATTTTCTTAACCTAGAGATTAATGCTCAATATAGAACATAGTGGAGAGAGGGAGAGACATAAAGAAGTAATATGAAATGGAGATAAACAGAAAGAAAACACAGAGAAAATTTCAACCAGTGTCCACTGAGCACAGATCATTTGCTGAGAACTCTTCCTAGGCCTGGACTAACAGTCAGACAGCGTTCATGTTCTCTCTTTTGTTTTGTTCCAGGGTTTTGGTTCGTTTCTTTGTTCATTGTTTAGTAGACTATAAGCACTATAGAAAATTATTTGCCACAATAAAAATTTATATATGCAGATATATATATGTATGTTTATATATTTATAAAACTGCATATATATATGTATATATGTGTGTGTGTGTGTGTGTGTGTGTGTGTGTGTGTGTGTGTGTGTGTGCAGACACATACACACACATATGGGAAGTTTGAGCCTGTGAACTTGATCATATTGCAATAGGCATGTGTTTCTTTTCTTCACAGCCCTAGCATTTGACTGCTGGGATCATAATTGCACAAATTTAATTACAGCCCCAGACAGGCCATCCATCTTTTGAGTTTGGGGTGTTCTTAGTGACTAGGCTTCCTGAGAGATAACTACAGTACTTCAAAGGTCCATAGAGTATGACTTCAACTCTCTGGAGAAATGAAGCTTTTCCTTAACTAAGCTTGCTGGATCCAACCTTTGTTATACATACACACACACGTATGTGTGTGTGTGTGTGTGTGTGTGTGTGTGTGTGTGTGTGTGTGTGTATGTATGTATGTATGTATGTATATGCACGCACGCATATGAAATCCCCAAGTCACATAAGCAATAAGTTAACAGAAGTTCCTTATCAAAAGTCAAGCAGTCATGTTCACGTTAAACATGTGTGAGGCTGATTTTCATTTTAAGAACTAAGTATAGGAATACTGAGATACTTCTGTGACATTGGGGCAATGGCAAGAACATGTGTTTTAGCGTGAAGTTCATGGTTAAAATCTACTCTCCCTCATGCTGTGCAGAGGGTATAAGACTTCCTAATTTGTAGGAGGGAATTAAATCCTCTTTTTTATTGTGCAATATAATTTAAGTGAGGAGTGGAAATTATTGCA